>JAQGBT010004001.1:0-17812 GCA_034698585.1 Disparrhopalites patrizii | reverse complement strand
TCTCTCTCTCTCTCTCTCTCTCGCTCTCTCTCTCTCTCTCTCTCTCTCTCTCTCCCTCTGCTACGTACTCCGTCTTTTTCACGCTCCATTTATTAAGATGACTTTTTCCCTTTTTTCTTTCTCAGTATTATATCGTCTTTACTCCCTTTCATTCTCCACACTTGTCTTTTCTCTCTCTGTCTCTCTCTCTGCCTCACGTTGTCGCTTTCTCTCTGTCTCCCTTTGTAGCTCTCTCGACACTTTCTTTTTCCTTCTCTTGCTGTGCTCTTTGTTTTTGCCAATCTATCTCGTTAGCTTTCTTTCTTAACCTTGTTTTGTCTCGCTTCCTCTTTGGACTTTCTTTCTCGCTCTCTGCCTCTCTCTCTTTGTCTTTAAACTTTCTTTCTCGCTATCTGCCTCTCACTCTCTTTGTCGTTGAATCTTTATTACCTATCTCTCTCTCTCTCTTTACTTGCTTTGTCCTTCTCTCTGTCTCTTCCTGTCATTTCTTTCTGGCTCTTTCTCTCTTTGAACTTTTTTGTCTCTGTCTGCTTGCTTTCTCTTTCTCTATCTCTCTCTCTCTTTTGGACTTTCTTTGTCGCTCTCTGAGTCGTTTTTGTCTCTCTGTATTTCTCCCTATTTCTTCTCTGTCATTGCGCTTGCTTTGTCGTTCTCCCAGTGTCTCTCTCTTTGTCATTCTCTCTGTCTCTGTCTCTTTTTGTCTTGTTTTGTCGGTTCGTCCTGGTTCTTTCTCTCTTTGAATTTTTTTATTGGTCTTGGTTTGCACTTTCCTTCTCGCTTTCTGCTTTACAGTCGAACCTCTCTATAACGGTTCCCTTTAAATCAGCATATTTTCCCCGTTATAACGAAAAAACGTTACAGAGAACAGAAATTTCTATGTTAACAATTGGAGAAAGTTTTCGAGGGAATAGCCATCAAGCCACCAGTACAGAGAGAAAACCGTTATAAGGGAGCCCGTTATAGAGAGGTTCGACTGTATAAGCTATTTTTGTCTCTCTCTCTCTATCTCTTTCTGCTTTTTTTGCTCTTCTACAAGATTTCTGCCTTTGCATCTTTCTATAACTTTTGTGTATTTTTCTCTCGAAGCTTGCATTTTTCATTTGAATTTTATTTCTCCCTCTGTGTCTCTTAATTTTTCCTCTCACTATATGCATTTTGCTCATTCTCTCCTCGTTTTTTCTTTTTCTTTCATTTTCCTCGACTTCTCTCGTTATTTATTTCTCTCGCTCTTTCTTTCTCGAGTTTAAATTTGTTTGCCTCTTTCTTTCTGTCTGATTGTGAGTCTCTCTCCTATTTGTTTCTTGAGCATGTACTCGCTTCCATCGTCCCTAATGAGAAGTCCTTTTTTGTTCCCGGAGCTTTTTATTGCAATAAAATCTTTTAATACCCTCTCCTCGAACCGATATGTATGTACATAGCCTCGGTTTTAGTACCACATTCTATTAGCTACATGTGTACTTATAAGGCTGCTTAAAAATCCTCTCCCACGTCCATTTTTAAAGTGGCAATCCCACACTTTCCCGCGTCTCCACTCTCCCTTTCGTCCTCAGATCTCGAGCAATTTCGGGCTACGTCCAAGAACAATTCGCGTGTCTAAATGCGGAGGTTCCCACCTAATTTTTAACCCAGGATTTCTTTATCAAAACAATCCCGAGTTTCGTGATATTAATGAGTTCAAACGATCTGAAAATCCTATTAATTTCTAAAAACTTGCTGGTGTAATTAAAACCAGCGTATGTTCACATATTCTGGCATTGGTTTATTACAGGGCATTTTAATCCCTGTCCAAATCCATTTTTCCCCTAATTCCAGTGACTAAAAACATTACCAACATCTCCATCCGCTCATCATCCCATTTCCACAGATGGATACGGAGAGAGAAAGAAAGCACACTTGGCTGCATGCGCTATCCCCAGAACAAAAAAAAAAGTTCACTGGAACGTGAAGGCGGAAAGAGAAATAAAAAAAAATTCTTTTCTTGGCTCACCCCTACAAGCTGGAAGAAAAAAAGCTGATCCCCTCCAGGAAAAAAAAATGGTGGTCCGGGAGCACCTTTTAGAGTATAAAAAAAAGTCTTTTGGAGAATGGAGTTATTCTTCTATGAGGATTGGAAGGAAGAGAAATTTTTCAACTGCAGTCAATGACTCTCTCCATCACCCTCTGCCAAAGATTCCCGTAGTCCTGTGTGGGTGCATATGGTCCCCGAAAAATCGGGGTGAGGGCAAAATGGGAGTTTGTAGGAGAAATAAAAGAGAGAGAAAGAGCGAGAAAGGGACAGAGAGACAGAGAAAGAGAGAGAAATGGAAAAAAGAATTTATTCAGGATCACAAGTGAATATTTATCGTAAATTTTATGACAGTATAGTTCATGAATTGTTATGATTATTTATATGTTTTATTCATGGTAGGAACATGCCCCCACACGCAGTGAATTCTCCTTGTGTGTGTGGGGGGAAAATGGAAAGGGAATTAATTTATCCGGATCCATACGTTAGAGTACCGTATTTTTTTTTATTCCCACTATGTACAATGAGTTTTGTTCTTTGGCCAAAGAACAGGAATTTTTTCCCCCAGAAATTTTTGGACCCACATCCGTATATGGGTGTTACGCCTACTGTATTTACATATGACGTACCATGAGGCTGGATGAAGTGTGTGCTGTTGGAGAAGGTGAACCATACTGAATGTAATACTACAATGGAAAGTGGTGAGGGGTAAAAACTGAGGGGAAAGACGGGAGACACAAAGATAGAAAGTAAAGAGAGAAAAGCCGAAAAAGAAAAAGGAAAAAGAGTGAAATGAAGAGAAGGAAACAGACAAAGAGAGGGAAACGTACATTAAGAAGGAAATAGAGAGACATAAAAGGTAAAATAGAGAGCAATTACAAAGAAAATCCCGAAAATTAAAGCGGGGAATAGAAAAAAATTGTGCGTTAGAATTACAAAAGCAAGAAGAGACATAAAGACGGCAACAGAGATATATCAAGAGGAAAACAAGGAGGAATGCCGAGGAATAGTATCAAATAGAAAGAGAGGAATAGAGAAGAAAACAAAAGAGAGGAACAGCGAGGAAAATAAAGAGAAATAACGAGAAAAACACAAAGGGAAATAGAGAGAAAATACGAGAGAGAGAGCAATGAAGAGAAAATAAGGGGGAAAAAAGAGAGAAAAGTAGAGAAATAACGAGAAAAATAGATAGAGAAATAACGAGAAAAATAGATAGATAAATAACGAGAAAAATAGATAGATAAATAACGAGAAAAATAGATAGATAAATAACGAGAAAAATAGATAGAGAAAAGTCGAGGGAAACAAGCAGAGAGAATACGAGGAAGGCAAAGAGGGAATTGGAGAGAAATTACGAGAAAAACGAATAGGGAAAGGTCGAGAGAAACCAACGGAGAAAATGCGACGAAAGCAAAGAGCGAAATGGAGAGAAATTACGGGGAGGAAAATAACGAGAGAAAGGTCGTGGGAAACAGACAAAATAGGACGAAAGCATAGGGAGTAATATAGAGAAAGCACGGGAGAAACAAATAGATAAAGGTGGAGGGAAACGCAAAATACAAGAAAAGCAAAGCGAGAAAGCACGAGAAAAACCAGAGAGAAACAGAAAGATATTTAGAAGGAAATTGGAAGCCAAATAAAGAGCGGAAAATAGAGAGAAACAACCAGGAAAAGTACAAATAGTGAAAGAAGGGTAATAATCACAGTAACAAAAGACGAGAAAACAACTACTTACATATAAAAGCATCAAAGAAAAAAATATTGTGGAGAAGCTACAAAAGAAATGGGAGATTAAAATAGATTAATTGACGAAAAAACTAAAACAAAACACTCGAGAAAGTAGAGACAACAATACCCGAGAAAAAAATGACAGTAGAATTGAAAAGGGGAAATAGTGAGAAAACAATTAAAAGAAAAATGTATATAGAAAGATATTCAGGGGGAAAGAGAGAAATAGAATAATTTAAAATAGGAAATTATTATTTTTTTCATTCAAAATCCTCCCCCTTCTTGTCCCCGTAAGTCAAAGGTAGATAGCGGGATTTAGTCCTACGGAATAGGCTTTGACACAATTCACAGGTTTCACTAGCTTCCGTAAAACCCGGTTTGATCCCGCCCTGAGACTCTCTTCTGTTACGGCAATTGCCTTTCTCTCTCTCTCTATTGACTGACAAGAGAGCAAACATTCCCAGAATACATGTATTTGTTTTCTCTCTCCTATTCACACCTCTTCAAAGTGTCAGAGGGGGAGTGGGAGTGCATTTTCCGTTGACAGGTCCCATCTACATCTCCCTCACTCTCCCTCTCCCTCTTTCCCTTTGTCATTCCTGGAACAATCTCTATAGGATAACATAGAGCCCGTGATTTCCTATAATCGGACATGAGAAGTCCGATGGAGGAGAGGTGAAGGGTTGGAAGGGTTGAAAGTGTCTGTATGAGTAAATTCAGTTCCCTTGTCATATGCTAAATATGGAAATATTCCTCCCGTAACAGCCTTCTCCATGTACAATATAGCTACAGGTTGACGCCATTGATGGGAAATGGTGATGGAAGAGGCAGCCACAACTATTTACTGTAATTTCTGGGACACAATGGCAAATCATCTGGGGAGGGAGATGTCCTTTTGTTCTTCTCCGGTAATAGGCAATGTTTTGTATCGGGAGCTGGAAGCACGTCTATCAAAGCATAATTTCTGGGGAGACACAGTTTAATTTTCGGAGGATAATAACCATGGGATTGGCTTCAAGTGGAGAGGGAAAGTCGGAGGGAGAAAGTATGGTGAAAGAGAGAAAGGAACAGAAAAGAAACAGAAAAATTGGTAATGGAAAAATGAGAGAGGAAGCATCGGAAAGCATCGGAGAAAGTTCAAAAAGAAAGAGAAAGTAAATGAAAAAGACGAATACAGATCTGCAGAAGACAGAAAGCAACGAAAAAAGAGAAAGCAACAGAGAACGAGAAAGGAAGGAACAACATCAAAATAATGGAAAGCATCAGAAACCAGATGGATAAAGTCACCGACAAAGGAAAGAGAAAGTCACAAAAAATAAAGAAAAAATCACGAAAAATAAAGAAAAAGTCATAATAAAAAAGAAAACGAAAGTCATAAAAAAGAACGAGAGTCTCCAAAAAAAGAATTTAAGAAAAAAGAACGAAAAAGTCACCAAAAAAGAAAGAAAAGTCACAGGAAAAAGAACGAGAAAGTCAGAAAAAAGAAAGAGAAAATCACAGAAAAAATAAAGCCACACTAAAAAGAAAGGAAAAATCCCGGAAAATGGAAACGAAAGTCACAGAAAAAAGAACGAAAATCAAAGAAAAAAGTCATAGAAAAACTAAAACCGCACTAAAATAAAAGAAAAAATCGCAGAAAATAGAAAAAGAAATCCACGGAAAAATGAAAACAAAAATCACGGAAAAAGCAAAAGAAAGTCATAGAAACAAAGTCACAAAAAAGCAAGAGAGAGAGTCACAAAAAGAATCAAGAGACAGCCACAGAAAAAGAAAGTCACAGAAAAAAAGAAATCAGCAGAAAAATAAGAATGCAACAGACAAAAGTAAGCGGAATTGCAACAATAAAAGCAAACTAGAAAGCAACGGAAAGAGAAAAGAGAAACAGTGACAGAAAGGGAAGAAGCATGAGGCAAATAATAGAGAGAAAGCGCCAGAAAAACTGAAGATATAGTATCAAAGAAAAAGAGAGTGCAACGAGAACAAACAACGCAATCAAATAATAAATGGGGAAAACAAAATACAAATAGAAAGTAGCCTAAAAATAGAAGAGGCAGAAAATATAATTAGAAGTCAACAAAAACTACAGAGCCAGTAGTAAAAAAAAAGCAAGGCAACGGAAGAAAGTTCAACTACAGAAGGAAACAGAAAAAGTCAAAGAAAAATAGATTAACTCAAAAAACAGCGAGGAAGCATCCTAAATAAATGGAATGGAAATGAGAAAGCCACGAAGAGAAGCAACAATAGGAAAACGGAAAATCCAAATAATTATGAAGCACAAAAATAAACAAGGAAACAAACAAAAAGGAAGATTGACGAGGAAATTTTAAAACCACGAGAAAAATCCAGAGACAGCGCACGAAAGAAGATTGAACAGAGCCAAAATTATGAGAAAAAAAGCTTTGCGGGCTAGCCAAAGAGCGGAACGGAGAGAAAGCTAGAATAATTTTTGCTTACACAGGAAAACAAAGAGAATGAAGAGACAAGGATTTTGAGGAGGTTGACGGGCTGCAAATGAGAATCGTAATTGCGTCTTAAGAATAATCAGCTCATTCCCGATGGCAAAAGGGACTATATGTCCCCCATACTTCCCAAAGGGTAATCATGAGGAGGCGGCGGAGAAAAACAGTCGGAGCCAGCCGTCAGCACTTGTGTATAATTTTATATATCATTTTACACATAGAAAATCCTCTACCAACTTCCCTCCGTCTTCCATGTAATCCACATTCTTCCAAAAAACCATTGTCGTGCACTACTCCATGGAAATTAGGGGGATTCTGCATTCCCGGCAATGAGGAAGAGATAGGGAGAGAAAGAGAGAGAGAGAGAGAGAGAGAAAGAGAGAAAGAAAGCAAAAGAGTGAGGGAAAAAGCGTATAAGGAGGGAGACAGCTTCGAAAATCTGGTGGGTGATTAAATAATCCGTGAGGGTGCAAATACACATAGCATGTAGTCCTCCCGGACGCCCTCCGAATGGGGAGAAAACAAGGCGGGTGTGGAGTGTTTTCGGAAGCCACATGCTGCGTGTCTCATCATCATTCTCAATGTCTTTAAATAAAGGTAATAATCACGTCTCGGGCTCCCCCATGAACTCTTTGGGTGTAACACGCTCTCTCGCTATTTCTCTCTCTCTCTCTTTCTCTCTCTTTCTCTCTCTCTTTCTCTCTCTCTCTTTCTTCCCTTCCACGGGTCTCTGTTGATGTATGTAGGTGTTAACGATGACTAGATACGATACATCCGTGGCTAATTCCCAGCTACTTAGTCCTAAATAGGTTTTCTCTTCCCACTTACAACATTGAGAAGAAGATAGGAGGAGGAGGAAGAGAAAAAAAGGAATACGAAGAGAGCAAAAAAAGATGATGTCGACGAAGGAACGATCAAGTTCACAAACTGGAACTGTTGACTGAAAAGGCTTTTGTGTGACTCGGGGAATAGAAAATGTTGTTACAAGATTCTCTCTCTCTCTCCCTGTCTCTCTCTCTGCATCTCTCTTTTTCAATTTCTCTCTATCTCCCTCATTCCCTCACTCTCTTCTACATTGACTCCTACAGCCCCCACGGAAAAGGGTTGAGAAAGAGACCTTGTGTACTCCGAAACGATTATGCAATTCTGGGGAGTACAAACTGCTCCATTTCTATGTACTTTTTCTACTCCGACGTACGAGCTACTCTAAACGTAATACTCACTCAGGGTGTAGCCCTCTACATATTTGTCATTGTCAAATTTTCAACGGGGGAAACATCTTCACGCTGATGCTGTTGATAATATTCTTTTTTCCTCTTCCTCCTCTTCCTCCTCCTCATCTTCATGGCATGTCTCAATTTCACTGGGCTTTCCCGTGGTTTCTCTGGAGCAAGCCAAAATAAGCAATGGAATCTTCTTGAAATGTGTGTGTCTTTAATGGGCTCATATTCTTCGGAGACGATTTCGTTTGCATTATTTTTTCTTTGCTCTGTCTCCTCCCCATGAAAGAACTTCTTGGCCTTTTTCCTGGGCATTTAGTTTTTCTTTATGAAATGTGGTGATGGGATGCGCTCTATTATTTGTCGGGGACTTGGCCATTACTTTTCAATGTCATGTATTTAGCATTTGAAAAGGCGTCTAGGCTGTAGTATTTCTTCACTTTGTTTCTCTTTCTCTCTCGCTCTTTTTATGTCTTTCTCTCTCGCTCTTTTTATGTCTTTCTCTCTCTTTCTTTCTCTTTCTCTCCCTCTTTTGCTCTGCCTGCCTTTACCTTTCTCTCTCCTTGTATTTTTCTCAATGACTCCTTGTCTCTCCTTTGTCCTTTATCCTCTGTCTCTCCCTCTTCTACGCTTTTTCTCATCCCCCTCGATTTTTTCTCTTCTTTGCCGTCGCACTTTCACTTTCTACGCCACTCAATTTTCTTGCCTTAATATTTCCGTCTTTGCCTCTCTCGTTCTGTTTTGCCACGGCGTCTCGTGAATGTCTTTTTCATCCTTTTTTTCCCGGCATTTTCCCCATTTCGCATGCTCTGGTATTAATTTTTATTTCTCTCTTGGTTTCCCGTTTGGTATACACTAACTCTTGATTTCATGACTATAGTCATATATGTATGTATGGAGATATCTCTCTCTATTAAATAATGCTTTTCACTTTGCTTATCTCGCTCCCCTTTGTTATGACTGCTCCTTGTATTGTCAGATTTCCACGCCACTCGACTTTTCTTCTTATAAATCTTTGCAAATTCTTCAGGATTAGCTCATTTTGTTTCTACTGTGGCCGTTTTAACTTCTTTGTTCTGCCTATCCTCACTCTTCCTGCAATATCTCTTTACATTTGTTGTCTCGCCGGTTCACTCATATCCGTCTCTCTCTCTTTCTCTATTTCTTCCTCTCTCTTTCTCTGTTTTTCTCTCTCTCTCTTTCTCTCTCTTTCTCTCTTTCTTTGTTTTTCTTTCTCTCTCTTTCTTTGTTTTTCTCTCTCTCTCTTTCTTTGTTTTTCTTTCTCTCTCTTTCTCTCTCTTTCTCTCTCTTTCTCTCTTTCTCTGTTTTTCTCTATCTCTCTTTCTCTGTTTTTCTCTCTCTCTCTCTTTCTCCCTCTCTCTCTTTCTATATTTCCATCTCTCCCTTTCTCTCTTTCTCTCTCTTTTTCTCGCTATCTTACTTACTCTCTTTTCCTTTTTCTCTCACTCTCTGTCTCTCTCATCCACCGAAAATGGACATTATTGCCTCTGAAACATTTTTTGTATCCATATTATTAAGAGCAGTCCCATGGTGTCGGTATGGCTTCTATCCCATTTTTTTGTCCAGATTTCCTCAGAATAGCTCTGCGTGCTTAAAAAAAATGCTTACACTTTTACAACTGTATTGCCCCAATGAGGAAGATAGGGATCTATAGAAATTCATGAAGCTTTTTATTTGACTGGCTAGTAGTCTATATTGTGTTATTCTTCCCAAAGAATATATAAGGACGTGCTGGATGTACCAAGTCCCCCCTACAATTGGCCCTAGATTGAAGCGTCTGGTGAAGATTTCCAAGACTCACCCGTTTTTTTAACGAAATAAATAAATACAAAAGTGACGGACATAAACCCCCGCTTTTTTTTTCCCCATCCGAACCTCTCCTCTCTTCCATGAATGCACTTGTAAAGTGCATTGCGTTCGCTACATTTTGTAGAGAAGTATTTTTTTCCAACAAAAGCTCTGTTTCTTTATAAGACGGAGATGAAGGAGAGGGAAAGGGTGGAGGCCACAAATCTTTTACCCCCTCCTGACTCTTCAACAATGAGGGAAAATATTTTTATGCTCCTATTTTTCTTTTTGTAACAATTCATATCATGTGCATTTCCTTAGTTGAGCCCCCAGACAGTTTTTGTGTGCTTTTAATAGCCCGAAATTTGTGACAATATTTCTGGTGATTAATGTAGGAAATCCCTGACTTTTCCCTCTTTTCTCTCCGAGTTTCCCTTGGATTCCCTTTTGCATTTCCATGCCGCTTTTTCTTCCCATAAGTTCCCCCTTATTACCATGTCCTTTGGCCTCTGCCACTGAAAACGCAGAGAGGGGAACTGTGGAGTTTTGGATACATATAAATATACCAGAATATACGTATATTTAAGGCATCCTTCCGTATAAAGGGTTGAGAGAGGGCCAAGTGTTGAAAATCCGGTGGCACCCCCAACGTATGTATGGCCCCGACGGCTCCTGTGAGGAGGATGAAAGAGATGTGATGCAACCCTTTTTTTCCCTCATCCCAATGTACAAATGTTACTGAGTCCTCCATGGTATGTATAGGACCCGTGGAAAGTAAAAAGAGAAAAAGAGGAGCACCATCAAGAGATGATTGTTGTGCTCAGGCAGCGCCGGGGTACTTGTATTTATATGGTAATACGTATGTACATATGTGTGTAGTAGCAGGCGAATTCACCCTGCTTTATAGACCCCTGACCTCATCAATTGGACACGACACTTCCCCATGTCTAATCTCATTTTCACGCTCAATTCTTTTTTTCTTCTTTTTTTTTTGAGGGCGTCGAAAGGGAGGGAGTGAGAGAGACAAAGAGAGTGCAGAGAACGTATAGCTACATATGTATTACATGAGAGAGTTTGGAAATGCTAAAAGAATGGAGAGGGGAACAGGGAAATGGAAAATACGTGTGATGGAGTTCAGGAGGACAAGGAATAGGAGTGAGAATTCAAAAAGAGACAGAGAGGACGAATGAGTAACAGGAAGAGGAAGAAAGAGAGAGAGAACGGAATTGAAACCGAGAGAAAAAAAGAGAGAGACAGAGAGAACAAAAAATTAACAGAGAGAGAGGTAACAAGAGAGAAACAGAGAAAACCAAAAATAAACAGAAAAAGATAACAGGAGAGAAACAGGGAAAACAAAGCAGAAACAGAGAGAGAACGAAGGAAAGAGAGAAGGATAAAAAAGGAAAGAAATAACAAAAAAATCAGAGAGAAAGCAAATGAGAGGGAGCAAAAAAATAGGAAGAGAAAGCAAAGGAGAGAGAACGAAAAGGAGATCGACAACTAATAACATGGAGAAACAAAGGAACAGAGAAAGTGGAAAGCAAATACAGAAAGAGAGAATCTTCAAAAGAATCAGAGGAAAAACGACAAAAAGAGGCGGACATAAGAGAGAGAGACAAAATGAAAGTAAAAAACGCAATTGAAAATGTAGAAGAAGAAAAAATGGAACAAAAGTAGTGAAAGCAAAAAAGAGTGAAGGGACACGTACAACGAGAAAAATAGTGACGGGAAAAGAGGAACAAACAAAATGGAAAAACGTAAAACGGACAAGGGAAGCAGAAGGAGAAGAAAGGAAAAGAAAGAAGAAAATTAAAAAAAAGAAAGGAAGAAAATTAAAAAAAAGAAAGGAAGAAAATTTAAAAAAAGAAAGGAAGAAAATTACAAAAAAGGCAGGAAGAAAATTAAAAAAAAGGCAGGAAGAAAATTAAAAAAAAGGCAGGAAGAAAATTAAAAAAAGACAGGAAGGAAATTAAAAAAAGAAAGGAAGAAAGGTGAGAAACTGAAAAAAGAGAAACACAAAAAGTGAGAGAAAACTGAGAAGAAAAAGAGAGAGAAAGAAGAAAGAAAAAGGAGAAATATAATGTTAATTCTAACATGTAAATAGGGAAAATGGATGAAAATGTAAAGAAAAAGAGAAGAACAGAGAAAAATGTGAAGAAATGGGAGTAACAGAAACGTGTGAAAAAAAGGGAGAAATAGAAAAATGTTAAGAAGAAGGGAGAGAGAAAAAACTGTAAAGAAAAATGGGGATAGAGGAAAGTTTGAGGAAAAAGAGAGAAAACTGTGAAGAAAAAAGAGGAAGAGAAAAATGTAAAGAAAAAAAGAGCAAGAGAGAAAAATGTGATGAAAAAGTGAAGAAAAAGGGAGAAAGAGAAAAAAGTGAAGAAGAAAGAGAGGAAATAGAAGCAAAGCAGAGGAAAAGGGCGAATTAGGAAATGGTAAATGAAAAAACTGGAGAAACATGCCTAAATGATAAAGAGAATGGGAAAACACACAAAGATAAAAACAAAGAAAGAACCGAGAGAGCGAGAGAGAGAGAGAAATGACGCAGCATGTATATTCAATGCTTCAGTCTTATTTGTATGTACATTAAAAGGAAATAAATCCCACAAAAATAGCCTCAGATGGGCCCTGAGAATCCTGATGCACTCATGTAGGAGCTGCTCTCCACCATGTCTAATTAAGACACATGCTCGTTAATGAAGTGGAAGCCGTGAAGTGACTTCACACTCTATATTTACGCCTGATTATCTCCTTCCCCCTTCCACTTTTTGAAATGCCACAAAACCAGTGACCAATTCCAATACCTTCGCAACAAGCCAGAAAAGGAGGAGAAGCCCAGAGAAAATTACGGCTCACACAAATTAGACAAACATGCATAAATAAAAACAACAAATCCCAAAGTGTTGTACAAGCACGTTCAACTTTGTTGTTTTCCCCGTGTGCCAGCCAAAGGAAAAATAAGAACATATTTTTTTTCCATTCCCTCCCAGCCCCTGGGAGGAGGTGGAGTATTTTCAAAGGGAGTTTGTGGTTCCAAAAAAATGTCGATCAAGGATATGGAGAAATGTACACAAAGTCCCTGAGATTAACTGACATAGACAAATTTTTATTTTACACGGAGCTAATTAATAATAATATTAAGGATGAGATAGTATGGGAGAGGAAAAAATAATTAATAATTCTCTCATGCAAAATGCTGAGATAAGGGAATTTTAAGCTGAGTGGAATAACATTCTTCATTTTTTTTAGTAATATTATTACTGCAATATAAACTTGAGATAATCCTTTGGACACATGTACACACATGTTCATTAATTAGTACTGACTCACTGGCTACAAGTCCTTGCTTCACAACTGGTAATGATTATGCCAGCTAATAAACATCATTTTTTCCAACGTTCTCAAACAAACTTCTTATCAACTAATGAGGTCTTGCAAGTCACAAGTGTTAATTTTTTTACATTTTTTTGTGTGTGTAAAAATTACACATATTTTCTTTAACGATTATGTACTAATTTATTTATGTTCATATATTATACACTCACCCCCCCCCCCGCAAAAAAAAAATTGGAGATTAAGCCAATGACCCAAGGATGACGGAAGCAAAAGTGGAAGCTTTAGGAGGAGAGAGAAATATGGGATTAGTTCCAACACTTGCTATTTGAAGGATATAAAAAATGTGGTTATAATTTTTATACAAAATGACTTCATTTCAATCCCAGACAAATGTTTAAGCATCTTCCCAGATCTCCAACAGGAAATGTGGGAAGACGGGGAAAATGTTTGGGAGAAAAACAATTATAGATAGATATTAATAAAACAAGTGAATTGACAAAATTGGTTATAATGTCAATCAAGGAATAAACATTATTGGTATCCATGTGCATGTTACGTCGGACCAAAATTTGTGAAACAAAGAAAGGAATGGCGTGGATGTGTGACATGATGGAAAAATAAAGGAACAAAAAGGAGACAAAAAGGATAGTGGATTTTCAACAAAATGTGAGACATTAACCAGATACAGGATGGAAATGCAAAATAGACACGTGTGGAAAGACGAGCAAGGAAAAGAATGGCAGAGAGAGAGACGGAAAGAAAGCGGAAGAGAAGAAAAGCAATGAAAGGCGAGAGAGAGAGAGATAAAATAATTAAAGAAAACAATGCAGAAAGAGAGAGAGAAAGAGACGAAGAAGCAGAAAGAGATAAATAGAGGGGCACATAAAGATATGAGTACAATATGAGACAAAAATAAACAAAGGAAAGGCCCGGAAAATAATCAAATGAAGAAAAGAAAAAAGAGAAAGTGAGAGAGAACGAAAGAGAAAGAGAAAGTAAACGAGAGTCAGATGGGAAGAAAAACGTAGAGACAAAGAGAAATAAATTAAGGAGAAAAAGAAAGTAAGGGGAAAAGGATTAAGGAAAGGAAGAAAAGGAAGAAAACAATTTAGGAAACAGAAAAAAGAAGAAGAAAATTAAAGGAAAGAGAGAAAAGGAAGACAAAATTAAAGCAACAGAAAACAAGAAATTAAGAAAATGAAGGGAAACAGAAAAAAAGAAATTAAGAAAGTGGAGAGAAACAGAAAAAAAAAGAAATTAAGAAAATGAAATAAAGGAAAGGGGAAAACAGAAGTAAAAGAAACTAAGGAAGAGAAAAAAGAATAAAAACAATAAAAAAGAAATTAATAGAAGAAAGGGAAAGAAGAACAAAAATTACTAGAAGACAGAAAAAACAGGAAAAAATGAGTAAAGAAAAGAAAGAGGAAAAATAGAAATTAAGAAGGGGGAAAAAAGTAAAACTAGAAATTAGAAAAAGGGAAAAAAGTAAAACTAGAAATTAAGGAAAGAGATGAAAAAGGGAGAAAGAAGAAGAGGAAACCAGAGAAAAAAGTCCCAAGTGATTCAAAGACCGCGGTTGGCCCTCGCACGGAGGCACTTAGAGCCTAACAAGGGGCTAACTAGCCACATATTCATCCCTCTCATCATAATAATAATGAGTTTTTGCCAGCACATGCAAATCCAAGCTGATTACAATCCTTCGAAGATGACTCTTCTCCTCCAAAACATTTTTTCTAAAATATCTTGAAGGAGACTCCGCACAAACAATAATAAAGGCGGAGCGGTAAAAGAATCAAATAGAAAACTCCTTTATCCTCCTCATGAAGGGGAGAAGAGACAGCAATTCATTGCCGACGGTTATTTATCATACATCGTTATCCTTGTCGGAATGAGCTCTTTCATAACCCGATAGACAATCGTGTGGTAAAATACAAGGCTATACATGGCCTTCTACTTATGTACTAAACATTTCCTCCTATACCAATATATCCGCCATATATTAAAAGTTATATTGAAAGTTCCAATATAATCCCCTGATATTGTTTTTGTCCCGGTCCATGACAAAGTTTGTTGCCCTTATTCACACATCTTCCTTCATTTCCCTCTATGAGAATTCTGATTTCTTTAAGCCTATCCCCATGCATAATATGGTCCTATATAGCCTTGCTAATAACACTCAGAAAGTGCGTATTGGAGGAGGATGAGGGGAAGTTTTTCAAGAAGCCATTGTGATATGGAGGAGAAGTCTGAAGGAAAGTATATCATTATCTTATCATCATCTCTCAAAGCCTCCCATCAAAAGATGGTTATTGGTTTCACAACTAAACAGACGCTCTCTTCCCTCTTCCATTTGCCTCCTCAAGCTACCATGTCTCTCTCTCTCTTCAAGAGAGAAGATGAAGGGGAGAGATGCCGAAAAGTGTTCCGAAAGGTATGTGAGAGGTAATTGAAAATTATTAGCAAAACATCAGTTCTTCTCCGCCTCTGTCTCTCTCTCTGTCTCCGGTATAACCCTCTTGAATAACAGCCTTCGGAAATTATATTAGCATATATATATACATACGTGGCTAACAAGGAGATGAGGGAGCGTGCATGTGTGTGTGAGGGAAGAGGGAGAGGGGAAAGTATTTACTCAGGCACTTATGGACCGGCTTAATAACCGTGGCTAAACAACCGACGTGGATGATGTGAGAGAGAGGGAAAAAAGGGAACTGGAATTAAAACGGAGCTTCAGAGAAGAAGTGGAGACAAGTGGGGAAGGAGAGCACAGGGAAATTAGATAAAATGGAAGGAGAAAGGCTGGAAGAGGAAGAAGGAAAAAAAAAGAAAAACGAGAAGGAGAAAGAGATAAGGGAAAGAGAGCGGGAGAGAAACAGAGAGAAAGGGAGAGAATGAGAAGGAAGAGGGAAAGAGTGAGAGAGGCAAACAGGAAACAAGCGACAGATTTGAATATGGAGAAAAATATGGAAGAAGGAGAGAGAGAAAACAGAAAGAAAGACGGAAAGAAAAGGGAGAATGGAAAAGAAAGCAGGGAAGGGGCAATGCAAAAAGAATGAAAGGCGAGCCATTTGAAATAGTAGAAAAACCGAGAGAGAGAGAGAGAACGGACAGGAAGAGAAATAGGAGAATAAAATAGAAATAAATAAAAGAGGAACATTATAGAAAGAGAGAGAGATAGAAATAAAAAAGAAAACTTATGGAAAGAGAGAGAAAGAGAGAGAGAGAGATAAAAAAGAAAACTTATGGAAAGATAGAGAAAGAGAGAGAGTGAGATAAAAAAGAAAACTTATGGAAAGAGAGAGAAAGAGAGAGAGAGATAAAAAAGAAAACTTATGGAAAGAGAGAGAGGGAGAGAGAGAGAACCAGAAGAGAAAAAGTTTACAAAGAGAAAGAAAAAGAAAAAATAAGAGAAAGATAGCGAGAAATAAGGGAGAAAATAATACATAGGGAGAAATAAGAGAGCGCAAAATAAGAGAAATAGGATACAAAAAGAAGAGGAAAAACAGAGAGAAAGAGAGAAATAGGAGACAAAAAGGGCAGGAAAAAATAGAGAGAAAGGATAAAATAAATCGAGGGAAATAGTAGAGATGGAAAAAAATAAGAAGAAGAAAGTGACCACAGAAAGTCACATAAAGGGCAGAAAGAAGGCGGGAAATAGCAAAAAGGAGAGAAATGTTAGAAAAAGAGAGAAAAAACAAACATCGGGAGAGAAATATTAGAAAGAGATAGAAATAGTAAACACTGGGAGAGAAAGAACATATCAGAGCCAGAGAGAGAGAGAGTAGAGAGAGTAGAGAGACAGACCATAAACCAGATGTAGAGAAGGTTGAAAGGAAGGCCTGTAAAGAAAAACTTGCAACAAGTTCTTCTTAAAAAACATTAATCGAAACATAGGCAAGTGCTCCCACCATCACTAAGTTGTTCTCAGAGAATTGAAACTAAGCGCAAGAAACAGAGAGAGAGACAGAGTAAGTGAGAGAGAGAGAGAGAGAGAGAGAGAGCGTTTGTGTGAGTAAATAAATGAGACGAGTTTTAGTATTGTCAGGATCAGGTGTCCAACCATAAACTCTGACAACTCATTAAAACTTTTGCACACTGTTCCATGAGGATTAATTCAATCCTCTCAAGCTCCTCTCTCACTCTGTCTCTCTCTCTCTCTTTCTCTCTTCCTCTCTCTCTGTCTTACTCTCACTCAATCACTCTCTTATGTCTTGGCTTCCACCAAAACACACTTTACTGCCACTACAACTAGCAGATATTTTGAAGGAGAAGTGAATATCATTGATGATAGCCCAGCCTCCCCACCCTCCCCTTTTGCTTCAACAACTTTTCCACTGCATCAAAAGCAAAATCCCCTTTCTCCCCCTTTTTTCTCCTGATTCTCCCCCCTTGCACTTTACCGATATCTACCAAACTCTGGAGCTGTACTAACTTGTAACATCAGCGTTTTTCATCCCGATCCACGAGCTTTTCCTTGGCAACGGGACAATTTCTTTCCCCTTCATTCTCCAGGAGCATTTTCCCACCCCCATCGGAAAATGAAGGGGGGAGGGTGAGGGAGGTAATTCGGAGACAACAGAGTGTAGGAGCCTCGGAAATAATGAGGTCGAGAACAGAGATGTTTATGCGAGGGAGAGGGGCCGGGAAAATTGAGTTACAGAAATGACACAAACAAACTAGAGAGAGAAATATGGAGGCCGAAGGAGAAAGGAGAAAGATGGGCAGAAATGAGGAAAGTCTGGAGACATGGAGAAATGGAGACAACAAAAGGCAAGGAAATAGCGAAAAATTAAAACAAACTGTGGACGAGAAACTATAAGAGGGAGGATACAAGACAAGTGGAGGGGAGGAGAAGAATATTTAAAGAGAGAAACAGAGAACAAAGCAACAGAGTGGGATCAAAAGAAAGAGAGCTAAAGAGGGAGATAAAGAACGAATAGAATAGAGAAAAATAGAAACAAACAAAGAACTAGAGCGAAAGAGAGAGAAAAAACGAAGAACGAACGACAGAGAATAAGAGAGAATTACGGGAAGAGAAATAAAAGAGAGAAAGAAATAGAAAGAAAGAGCGACAAAATAAATAAACAACGAGAGAGAAAAAGAGAGAAAATAAATAAACGACGAGAGAGAAAGAGGGAAAAAAGAAATAAAGAACGAGAGAGAAAGCGAGAAAATAAATAAAGAACGAGAGAGAAAGCGAGAAAATAAATAAAGAACGAGAGAGAAAGCGAGAAAATAAATAAAGAACGAGA
>JAQGBT010004000.1:0-17819 GCA_034698585.1 Disparrhopalites patrizii | reverse complement strand
GAGAGAGCGAGAGAGCGAGAGAGCGAGAGAGCGCGAGAGAGACAGCGAGAGAGGTAGCCAAGTAAGCCATTCTCTCGAAGACTGTGATTACACTTGAAGTCAGAGACTCACGCACTAATTACGGTTGACGAAAGGAGTAATAAATTCTTAGTTGTTGACTAATTATAACTCTTGCTCTCTCACAACAGGTGCGAGATTCCCTGTGATTACGGTATTTATTATTTTTTAGCACTAAATTAGGAAATATGTATTAATACAGACCAGAGAGGGTGGGGGAGAGCGGAGGGAGAGAAAGGCGAGATGGAGGGAAATTGGTGGAGGAGACAACAAACATGCCTTTTTTTCTCACCATTCAGTCTTTGATTCGAGCGTGTCCCTGGATTGTCTCAAGCCTTTCAAGTGGGAATGGTGTCCCCGCACCCAAAAATTTGAGACCCTTTGAAGTGAGAAAGGAATGTTGTCATTTATAGATGATCAATTACTCTCTTTTGGGGTAATGGGCAGAATCGTTCAAGCCCTCCAAGGGCCTTACTGGAAGGGAGGGAAGGGAGATGAGGAGGGAAAGGATCTATTAAAAGACTCAAATGCTGAGATAATTCCTTTACCCCCTGCCTGATCCCCTTTATTGCGGACCGTATGCATACTCAAATGTCAATTGTGTGAAGGTAATGAGTAAACACTTTCACGTATTTATGGAGCTTGTCCAGAGGCCAGAATAACAACGTATTTTCGAGGGAGGAAGTCCGTGATCGTCATTCTGGCTGGAGTGCGAAAAAGGGCTGCCAGATACAAATAAATGCATACATATGTATATATTATATAGGTACATGCTTATGTACGTACATATGTATATATACATATGTACGTGAAAGGTCGGGGGAGGAGGGACTTTCTCGTGTCTGTGACAGTAAAATGGAAAACGCGGACTTTCTAGTGTGTCACACAATCCAAAAACAAGTGGGGGCTGAGGAGTTGTAAAAGTCCCTTATACGGACACTTTGGACACACCAAGAAAGCCTTCCAATATTATCTGGACACTTCCAGGGCTGAATATGAAATTGTGTATCAGAGTTGTCCAGATTGTTCAGAGAAATCTATTTCTCTCTCTCGGCTTCCCTCTTTCATACTCACACACTCTCTCTACATTTTCCTCTCTTTGTTTACGTCCATTATCATCCTTTAGCTCGACGTCCCTCTCAACACACGCTTCTCCATGTGAGATATATAGAGACAAAAGAATTCTCTGGAGAATTGTCTGGAGAACTCTCAACAACCTACCTGCCTCTCCACCGTCCCGGGAGACTTGAGAAATACAGAAGTAAAGCTTTTTTTATACGTGACAGACACCACAAATAAATAGGACGTTACAGACCTAATCTGTCAGCTGAAGTGTCAAGATTTCCAAATAAATCCCACCTGGCCAAAAATCTACTGGAGGATCCAGTGGAAATGAAAGTCCTTGCTGGGAGATGTGGATTCTCTTTGATGTGAGTGGATGTCACTGGAGAATTATTCCAACAAGTTACATTCTTTTCGGCGCTTACGGCAATTGCCAATTTGAGCCTAAATATAACACTGAATAATTAGAGACGGTAGAACAGATTCCCCATCTGCGCCCTTAATACATGTATTCATATGAGGTGCTCCCTGGTGCATTTTTAATGTTTTCAAAATGTAAATTTGATCACAAGAGGCAATATCTCTCATCACGTGATAGCATCCACCTCCATAAAGATGAAACAAACATAAAAAATGACTATATAGTTTTTTTGTTCCATAAAGTGCCTCAAAGAAAAGAAGGCCCTTGTAGAAGTGTAAAGGACGAGACTCGCACAAGCTAAATAAAGTTAGGCAAGAGGGAAAATTGACACAAGCCAAAGTCATGTTTAATTATGCCCTCGCTTTTCTCTCTTTTCATCTTTTACAACTCATCAAGTCTTTCGTGACGCGGTCCATTTTCTTTTGAGACCAGAATTCACATGTACCTCTCAAACGGACAGAGCAGAGAGGAAAATGATGCTAACATTACCTTTTTTTCCCTTTCTCCCTCTGTTTTATAATAGAAAAAAAAAACATCTTTTACAATGTAATAATATCTTAGTAGTAAAAAGGAGAGAAGGAGCGGCGGTGACGAGCTCGTCTCACCCCCACCATCAGCCTCACTATTATTGCTTCTTCAACAAGATTCTCTTTTATGTATGTCACTGAGCGAGACACATTGAGTCCAACAAACATCTCTCTCCCCTCTGTATACTCTGTAAATGAATGTAAATGCTGGGTAAAAAAAAATAATATTACAAAATGTCTATGTACGAGATACATATTGGGCCTCCTTTTGGGACTTTTAAATTGAGAAAAAGAAGAGCAAGGGAAGGCGTAGAGAGAAGGAGGGAGATGACGAGGAAACGAGAGAGACGTGAGATGGAGAGAGACAGGAGATAGAGAAAAGAGAGAGAGAGGCAGAGAAAGAGAGGAAGAAAGAGAGAGAAAGAGAGAGAGAATCGTGAGAGAGAAGCAAGTTATTTTTCCTTTTCTCAAGCTCTTGATGGTCAAATTATTATATAGTGTGCTTTAAAACGCTGATTTCTCGCCCTATCTCACATGTACAGAGCAATATAGATTCATAGGAGCATATCTATATATGTATACCTATTCCCATATATACTGGCTGGACATATGTATGGATGGGCCGTGCATACGTGGGATGGTAAATGGGTTATAGGAAAAAATGGGGCTCTTGTAATATATGGGAGACGCATACCCGAGACCTTCGTATCCCTTTCACTTTCTCTGTCAAGTTTGCTCAATAGCACTCGAGGAATATATAAAAAATGTATATATGCACACCTAATATCTATACATACGCGTAGATGCACATTGTCACTAAATACATGCTCCTTCATAGGGGCCTTTCAACAATGCTAGGAACAAATATGTATAGAGATAAACGTTATAAATAATATCCACAGAACGTGCTTTTCAGAAGAGACCAAGAGATACATATTATAGATAGACCGTATATGGGCAGATTTAAGAGTATCCAAATGCGTTCTACATAAGTAAGTAAATGGATATTTATGAGTTAAAAGTACCGATAATCGCCATATTCCCCCCAGCTCATGAATCAAATCCACTGTGGCTTACAGTAATGTGCACTTTCAAAAAATATATATATTTCACTTCCCACCTTTTTTTTATTTTTATTTTCCTCTGTATAAGGAGGAGAAAAATCGTGAGCACAAGAATAAGAAAAATTGATAATCACCACATCAAATCTTGTGGAGGGAGAACAAGGTGTCTTGTCCACACATTACATACTTTGGGTACACAAAGGCGTGTGTGCACAAAATCCTGTAAACCAGTTAGAATTATAAAAATTTGGGGAATGGAAGATTTCCCTCGATGGATATCTCTCCAAGCCAGGCACGTTTCAAGTTTACCCATGATTATATTTGTACTTGCACATCCCCCCAAAAAAATCCATTCATATTTCCTTGCGGAGATTTTATTCCTGAGGGGAAGGAATAAAATCAAACTGATGGCAAATACAAACAGAGAGAAAAGAATCAGAAAACACTGTTTGAAACAAAAACTAAAAATCAGAATGAACAGTTGGGAGTTACACATACTCGGAGGGCTCGCGGTGTAACATTTGCAATGCAACTACTACATCAACTATTACCAAAGGAAACGATTGCCTATCAAAGAAAATGAACATGGAAATCGTGTAGTAATAAATGATGATAATGGCAACAGGAACAACAATTACACAGCTCGGGCCAAATGGCTTTCTTTCAGGGGGGAGAGGAAACAATGGGAAAGGGTGACAACACACTTTTGTTCTCTCCTTCACATAATCCCGACAGTCAATTCAATAAATCAAGTTCAGAGACTTTTTTTTTTGAGGTAATAATAATAAATAGTATCTGTAATGTAATAACAATAAATAACCTCAATCATTGCCTTATTATCAGAGCCTTTAGTTGTACTATTGTCCCCACCCGTCTGGCTACTATTATTGCCGGTAATAATAATTACGTGGAGGAGCCCAGTCATTAACGTCTGTAAAAGGTTTCTAAATTTAATTTTTAAATGCTCAACAAAGTGCCATTCAATAGCCAATATTTAAGGGAAATGAGGTTCTCTTTACTTCCCCCTTTTTTTTGACCTATCGGATTTTAGAGGAGGCTAGGAGGCTGAACCAATGCATTGTTGAGCATAAAGGGTAACAATTGCCCAATAATTAAATGGAAGATGAAGCGTCGTTGAGTGCTGAAAAGGATTAGATGAGGAGGACGTGGGGAAGGTGGGAAGCTCTCTGGATTTCCCTTTGTCATTCAAGGCGCTTCCCCCCCGCCCTTTAGTTTCCCTTTCCATTCACAGATGGGGCTGCACCTCCCCGCTCAAATCGCGTGAAACATTCTCAATTCTCATTGTCGTCCTTTATACCTACATTTTAGACCGAATTAAATTTTTATTTAAAAAAAAATTTGTTTTAAAATATTCCCTTGGATTGATTGTGGAAAATCTTGGCTTTATTTTTTGGTTTAATAGTTAATTGCTTTTTTGTATCGAATTTTGCTTCCCATGCGAGGACGAGCTATAATTCAATTTAATTCCGTTTGAACAATGAATTGCGCCGGTAATTTTCGGTCATCATTAATTGTAACAATTATAGTGGAAACCATCGCCGGAGGTGGGAAGACCTTGAGGAAAGAAATATGGGTCAATTTGTGAGGGGAAAAGGAATTGTGTGAGGATTGAGATGAGAAAAGTAGAAGGGAATATGAAAGGGGTAATAAAGGGAATGAGCAAATCCCCCTCCATCTACACACGACTGCCTCAACAAAGGATGTTTGGCTCTTTAAAGGCATCTCCCCACAAACGTATTTAACTACTACAGAGGCATGATCCTCCTCGTTATCAGCTAATCATCATTTCCACGCATTAACCCACTAATGCTCCCAGTGCCTGGTGTAAATTATACGAGGCTCTCCATGCATATCTAACAATAAGAAGTAGTAATTTTTTTGGGGGGATGCTTTTGTAGGGGAGGAAAAAGCAAATATGAAATATCATTAATAAACACTGTCCCAAATGTCCATTTCTCCCTTCAAAGAAAGGAAAGAAAAGGCAAATAAGTGATTAGTCATGTCATTGAAAAGTGAAAATGAACAATCTCTCAATTAAAATATTTGTTAACACAAGAGAGTTCACGTGCGTAATGGACGGGGCTTTTTTGGTGGGGGATGTGGATCCAACGAAATTATTAATCATTATTATTGTGGAGTTATATAGGCAAAAATCATTTAGCATCATAGGCATAGAAAAAGCCCTTCTCCATTGCCCTTTAAGCTCACACGTACAAATTATCATGTACTACATCTTTCTTACACACGTCATTTTCGCCAAGCCAACCAAAGGGGGGGGAACTATCAGGTACATTATAAACAATCATAAATTATCTATCTACCCCTTAAGAAAATTATATGTACGTACAAAAACGACAGGCTGAATGGAGGTACTTAAATGATGAATTCCCTTTTATTATTTTTTGGTTGAATAACAATCACGGCGAAGCCTTCTAGATTCCCTAAAAAAATAATGATCATAGAGGAACCTTCTCTGTGGCTACGATTAAAGAGAGAGAGTGAGAGAGAGAGAGAGAGAGAGAGAGAGAGAGAGAGAGAGAGAGATTACGTCACATGAAATGATATTCGTATTATATTTGATTTTTGGTAGAGGATTATTTGGTGGTGGAATATGGGACGTTTGGAGGGCTGAAAAAGGAAATGGGGTCACCTCCTAACATTGGCACTACTTTCCCACTACGGAATGGGTTAGGAGAGTCCCCATGTGTGCTCCAAGCCCCCAAAAAAAGCACACGTACAGCCCTTTGCCCATGTGTGTGCCTCCATACATAAATACACATACATATGTTGTTCTAACCTATTTTCCCCAGTCAACCAATACGGAGGGAAACGTGTATGTGCAAAAAAATAGTGCTTTCGTCTATTCACAGGGACCTACATAGTACATGGAGGCAGAAAAGCTCCTGCAAAGCGAAAGTCAACAAACAGTTTAGTCCTCTAAATGCTAATCATTGTCAGGCGTGTGGTGGGAAAAGGGATATTTAACACGCTGGAGTCATACATATGTATGTGCATATGTATATGTGTAATGTATAGAAAGACTCGCCTCAGTCTCCTTTCCTCAAACAGAGCTCATGTCAGTGGTTAAAGTAACGTGTTGGAGCTCTTCGTGCAAAAAAACGTGCAAAAAAAAGAAGATAATAATAGTACTACACTTGGAAAATAATGATACTCTTCTAGCAAATCTATATAGTGATGTCTCTTCAGCCGTACTCAAAGGCTTAAATATGCGAGGATTCGCCAAAATGTTACAGCTCAGAGTTGGAACTGTGCTACTGCCTAATTTTCGCAAACGGTATAGTCCTCTGTATGACGGAGTGTGCAAAAACATTTGGGAATTCGCACGCCAGAGCCCGCCTCTTTCCCTTTCAGTGGACGCTCAAGCTGATTGTTCAGGGAAAAAACGTAGATTCAGAGAGAGTGTTCCAGCATATTCACACGCTCATTTTTCCTCCTATACGAATATATGTATATGTATATATAGTTATATAGTAATAAAGCTTTCTTCTGCTCCTTCCCATCAAACACAGGAATAAATACAGGACTTTACCGCAAATTTTTTTTAACCCTTTTGTACATACAAAACAGCTTACTCACTTTGTTTGGGTCGTGCGCAAAAATCCAGAAGAAGAGAAAAAAACATTAATGCACGTACGGATGCATGTTCTCCTCTATATTATACATTTTTTTCTTTTTACACTCAACTCATTTTCCTTTGCGCTGCTTGCGCTGGTACTATTATTATTTATTATTATTTCCCTCTACATGTGAATTCCTCACTTCTTTGCGTGCCAAAGAGTCTCGTTTTTTTTCTTCCCTGCACCTTTGATTCCACATGGAAATGATGGTGGTTCAGTGCGGGTGCAAAGGAGTTTTTCCACGGAGTTTCTCTCAACTTCATCCTAGCATTAAAGAGCATTATTAGAGTGGATGGAGATGAGTTTTCCTCCTCTTTTGTTTTTCAACCCACCCCCCGACAAATGTGCGTCTTACACTCACAAATTTCTCTCCCTCCCACAAACATCAACTGACTCACTTTGGGGAAGAAACGTGTGGATTCCTTTAATTATAATAACAATAAAAATAATAATGTATCTGAATTGACAACGCAAAAACTCCTTTTTTTCTTCTCTGAACCAATCTTTTCCTTTCTCACAACATCTCATTTCTGAGAACTTTTCTCCCTCATTCTCACTTTGTCCCCCGAATTTCCGCCAGGACGGAGTCCACATTCTCGAATTCTCGCCAATAGGAACAGAATAGATTTCTACTTGAGCCGTCCCATAGAACCAGGACAGTCTGGCGTATGGAAACGCACTTACAATTAGCAAGGTATTTTAATACCCCGATTTCACAGACCGTCTCCAATCCATGGCCCGTACACGTAACTTATTTGGGATGGAGAGGAAAGTTTCTGGGAAATTACGTCCCACCAGCACGCCTCATTCTTCTGCCGTAACTGCGATGATGAAACGTGTTTGGAGTTCACACGGCGCGGGGGACGAAAGGAAGGGAAAAAGAGGGGGAAAAGAGGGGAAAAAGAGGGGAAAGGGAGAGGATTGAAGAGGAAATTCACCGCCTGGTTACCAAAGGCAGAAGGCCGGGTATTTTTTATAATTGTCTGAAGGGACCAGAATCCTGATCAGTGGTAAAACACTGGAGGAGTAATAAAAGTTTAAGAAACCAAAATTGAGATATGTACATGTATTCAGACGGGCATAGGGAAATGTGAAGGGAGACAAAGGAAAAAAGACTCAGAGGTATACATATATGAATGCATGTATATATGCGTATATATTCACATATGTACCTCTCCTTGTCTTTCATCCCATTAACAATGGAATGAGCGAGTGTGTGTGTTGGAGTACAAGTTCAATTATGCAAGAAAAGGTTGAGGTATGCCTGCTCTCTCTCTCTCTCTCTCTTTCTGTCTCTCTCTCTCTCTCTCTCTCTCTCTCTCTCTCTCTTTCTGTCTCTCTCTCTCTCTCTCTCTCTCTCTCTCTCTCTACCTCTTCTATGGGATAGGTAAGTAAGAGTGAGTAATAAATAGTCACTCCGACTTTTATTATACCTTGTTTAGGAAGGCTTGTGCTTTGTTCTCCATTGGGAAAAGAATCACTGGGCGAGAGATAATATGCATGGGAGCTCTCAACAATCAAAGTACATATCCCTTTGCTAAAAACACTATTTGCCGTGGGATCTTTCCCTACTATATATACACGAGGCACTTGTCAATACAAACTTGTATGAGGTGGTAGGAACATTCCATATAATTGTCATGTTTTTCCTCTCTCTCTCTCTCTCTCTCTCTCTCTCTATGTTTGCAAGTACAAAATTTTTTTTACTGTCATGAACACGTCCCAAGCCTTCCTTTACCTTATCAAAGTCAAGCGATGTATGGAGCTAGGTCTGGTGCACCTTTTTTTTGGGGTATATGCATACAGAATACGTATAAGGGATGATGTGTGTAGGTATTTTTACAAGCATGTGTTTTGGAGTGCTAAGAAATGCGTAATAATAATATTTGGCGCACATTTCATCTTGAAGGAAGAAGAGTCTATAAAGGGATTCGCACCCACATGTCAGAGCGTTGTCACAAAATAACATGCTTATATTTTACTATTACAAAAAATAATTCCTCTCAGTATGACGTTCAAGATGGGTCTTGTTCCCAACCGCTAAAGAATTATGTTTTTTTTTTGTATGTTCACCCAGCAGAACCTATCAGATGTTTGAGAGGGAAGAAAGAACTTTCCCTGGAATTAGCAAAAGCTCCTCTCGTGCAAAAAGCTCTGATATCACCCATGGAATTATATCCCATTTTGCACGCATTCAAGGTGGCATGCTTAAATCTGGATTTTATTTTCCACTTAAACTTCCCCACATTCCTGGGACAAAGGATAAATGCTTCATGAGTTAGTATATGATACGGCTAATGGGAAATGTGAGCATTGTTCTCGCACATTTTTATTTTGTAGCCGAGGGCAAAAGCCTTGTAAAAAGCCCATAAAGTCTCGGATTCGGTGAGGATTTCCGGAAATATTTTTTTTAAATTTTCCCTCACTCCTTCTCGCCCTCCAGTTGATATGCATTAAAGGATGGAGAAAAGGCTGGGAGAAAAATGTCATGGCTAATCTCCTTCGTTTGCAACGACTCTTTCCAGTGAGTTTGCAAGACCAAAAGAGGAAGTAGCATGTGTCCTACTTATTGTGTCGGAGCAAGTTCATGAACTACTCAAATCCTGTCACACTCCAGGGAAAGAGGCTGGAATTGGATTTTACATTTAGGAAATTGGATTTTACACTAAAAAACTTGGATTAACTAGTTTTCGGCGACTTCATACGTTTATAGGACGAAAGGGTGTAGAGAGAGAGAAAGCTTTTGGTACTAAAGCTTGTCATTACAAGACTTTGGTCACGTTCGGCTCGAACGGAAAGTGATACATCCCTTTGTCAAGTGTATTGAGTATGCTGATCACATTAGAGCAAAAGTTCGACAAACTATAAATTACGTTCATCCCTCCATTCCACCTTATGATTTGCACTTAACCAAACTTTTCCGAATTTTGGAAATATTTTTATATGTATAATTACATATGAAGGGTTTAGAAGCAAAAGACGATAAGTCCATACAATACCAAATTTTACAGGAGAAGCAAAAAACAATTTTAGATAGAATACATACTGCAAAATTCAGAGAATATTTGTTTTGATAAATTAAGAGCTTGTGTAGTCCATTTGGATGTGCTCGAAAATGCATCTACCATATTTGTCAAATTATGACGGATTCAAGGAATTCAAAATGGTGGACTTAGAACCTTTTGCACCTGAAAATCCATTTTTCCGAGGTTTATCCTACAGAAACAAACCAAACTACGACAAAATATTAGCATCTTGACTACTTTCCCTTATCATTATAACAATTTCCCTAAAATTCCCGTTTTACTAATTTAAAAATAAATTGAAAATTAAATATTGCTCGGAAACGTTTTTAGGGGAAATCCTTCTGGAGAAACCCATGTAAAAATTTAGTCATCACGGGGTCCCCTCTCTGCGATTTTCTCAAATCTCCGAAAATTTTTAGATTCATATATTATCTAGTAGAGACGTAGTTTCAACATTGATTGTCAGAAAATTTACGATTATTGCAGGCAGTAAATGCGCGTGTGTACCGAAGAAAATTAAAATCTACAAATATCCCAGATTTGAAAAAATGCAAAGGGGGGACCCTGTGGTCAGTAAATTTTAACACGGGATTTCCCATTAGCATTTGTCCGAAAAGCGTTTTCGAGCAAAACTAAATTCCCAATCTTTTTTTTAAATAGCAAAACGAGCTTTCTAGGAAAATTCTTGTTATGTCAAGGGAAAGTGGTCTAAGAGCTATCATAATACTAAAGTTTGGTGTGATTCCATGAACGGATTTCCGTTTTTTGGACTTGTGCCCTTTTGCTTCCAAAGCACTGGTGGACTTGGCTCCTTTTGCACCTGAACCATTTTTGCGTGCCGAATTTTTTGCACTTTTTTTGACACATTGAAAAAACTAAAACGGCCGAAGATGAGGCTAGTCATAGACAAAACGTTTCTGGAAAAACCCGGATTTTGAAAATTCTGGACTTATCCTCTTTTGCTTCCAAACCCTTCATATGTCAAACAACCAATCACTTACTTTGCCTAGAATTAGGTACTTACAATTTTTCTGCACACAACTACGTCAATAAAAATATCCAGTACTTTTTGCTTGTAAATTCTAGCATGTGCCCGAGCTATTACTGTCATTCTCCAGTTTTTACTATAATGACAACTTACAATTGGATTGTGCTTTTTTTTTCTTTCAAAATAATTACACAATTCCCCAGGTACAACCTTCCCATCTAAAAAAGGACACTTGCATGTGTTGCTTCAGACATAAATTATGGGTACAATTATCGGTTTGTTTTCTCCTGCAGACTAAAAAGTGTGTCACTGGCACGCACTCTGGCTTTCTTTCGTCCTCAGGAATTAAATGTTTTGGTGGCGCCACGCGTTTCGTTGTCAACTTCTACGCAAACAAGAGGACAACGTAAAAGCTAGAAAAAAATTATGCGGAGTACCAAAAAAACGGTGCAAAATGTGGTCTCACGTTCCCTGGCACAATTTCAAAATGTGAACTTGTTTTTGCCCGAGATCTTGAAAGCGCATGGAGAATCCGTATGCTCCCACTTGCATCATCTGCACAATATGGCTTTCCTTTCCTTCCTTTTGTCCTCACTTTATTATTATCATCTTTTCCCTTTCAATAAACTTTCTTCCTTCAATCCTTTTTTTCTGCCCTTTTTTCCGCCTCCAATCCTTTTAGTATACTTAAAATACACGAACGTATATGCACATGAACATAAATGTACTTTTGCTCCTTGTGAAAATGTAATTCTTTTCGGGTGCAAATCCGCTCTCAACTTTTGAAAGTCAGTCACTTTTCCTTTCATCTTCCACAAACAAGGATGAGAGGGAATAATGTGGACCACAGACAGAACAAAAGGTGTATTCCTCAGATTTTTGCGAGAAAGAGAGAATGAGAGAGATGATGGCTTTGGTAGGAAAGTCGGGACTTGATCAAGTAGGAGACACTCCAATTTAATTACCAATTAGGCCCCGCTATCATGTTCGATCTAGGAAAGACTTGCTTCCTCTCCACGGATTGACAAGGATGTTCGGTGGTGGGGGAGAATGAATATAAAGGGATTTGTGGGATTGGATTTCCTCCACTAATTATCTTCCTCTTCCACTTCATTTCCAGGTGAGCCGACGGATGGGGAAAGTATTTACTCAGGAATAACCTAGCCAGCATCCGCTCTCCCTTCACTCAAGGAATCACCATCCCTGGCACGTCCACGGCTTCCAGGCCTAAGCTGATGCAATTAATGTAAAGTGGAAGAGGAAACAGAAACAAAAAGTTGGACACTTTTGACAATTCCTTCAGCTCTCTTTGTATTACCAAGTAATAGTTACACAAAGCTGTTGAAGCCCTTTATTACGCTCCTTCCTTCACCTATTATTGACGGACCGGAATATCTACCGTTTCAAAGGGAGCTCGGGAGTATTTTGGAAACATCCGAAAAGGATCCGAAAAGGGATTCGGATACATACATAGTCCGATGCCGGGAGAAAAAAGGGCCTGTGTGTCCACGGAGGGAGAAAATGTGATTAAGTGGAGCCGGGCCTTTCTCCTTATTCTCCCCGTGAAATGCCTCCTGTTAGACACGGGGAGAGATCAAAAGCTCGAAGGACGATCGATGGAAATATGGAGGAGAGAAACAATAGAAAAAAAAATATAGATAATGTGCAAGTGACATGTGACTGTGTTGCCACAAATACATCGGGGAGAGTGGGCGATGGGAGGGAAAGACAAATAGGAGAAAAGAGACCAAAGGGTAGAGAGAGGAGGGAGAGAGAGGAGCTTCCTCAAGTGTGTGCAAATACTAGAGCTAATGGGAAACATGTCTATCAGCCGTCCTTCACAATCCTTCTCCCAATTGCCAATTGCAGGGGGAAGCGGGAGGAGGAAGGGAAATATTCCCTTTCCTCAGGATTCCATAGACATTTCATGAGTAAGAGAATCAAGAGAATTAGGAGGGCGTCGTAGAGAAGTAATAGAAACTCAAGTGCTAATGACGCCCCTCTGCCCTCCCACCCAAAAACGTCCCTCTCCCAACATCTCCCACGGCTCAGGTTTATCCCCTATTAAAAATATTACGAGGGGGAATTCTCCCTCCGTGGACGACAACATGGAAGTTGAGATGAAATGTGGGGAAAAGAGACACAGTGGCTCCTTCCGTCCAACTCCAGTTCCCCCTTTCGTCTCTTGTAGACGGACGTCCTGACCCAGTTTTAAGCCCGATCGATTTGTCCCATTTAGCCCATCTCCCTCAGCCATCCCCTTGCCTAGTTACTTTTTTTTGCGAAAAATATGGTTTAGTAGGTCACAGAAGTAGCGTCTTCACTAGCATGCCCCAAATACCCAGTGGCAAATTATCTCGACAGTGGAGTAACCCCCCTTTTTTTTAATATGAATCTAATACATTTCCCGGGAAAAGGAGATACCTCTCCCGCTCCGCATAGGCATCTCTCTCAACGGCAAGGGCGGGATCCCACACAAAAGCGCCTATAAGTATATGTATGCTCTTAACCTATTTTCTGAGAGCGTTCTCCATAAAAGTAGGTCATTCCTTTCTTTTCTGCGTTTTCTTTCCAGTCTGTCTGTCTGCTTGCGGAATTCTGTAATTTCTTGGAAAGGAAGAGAGAAAGAGAGAAAGAGGGAGAGAGAGAGAGGAAGAAAAAAGGAGGCAGCGGGGTAGTAATAAAGGATTTATGCTCTCTAATGGCCCCAATGAATTGAAATTTCAGAGCAAATACACACAAGTAATACTCCATGTATTTAGCTCATAAATGTGCCCTACTTATTTTTTTTACCTCCAAGATTGAATAAGTACGAATTTACAAAAGACTTCTTTCTCTCCGTATCTCTCTCTCTCTGTTCTATCTCTTCTATTTCGCACAAAATTCCTCCGAAAAAATAAATTCTCCTCCTCCAAATTAGCTGGATTTAATGGTGCACTTGAATGAAATAGTGATCTTACCACGAAGTACAGAGATAAGTTTTTTGCTTTAACAGACCTCCAAAAAGCTGGATAAAATGGAGGGAATGGCCTTATGTAAAAAAAACAACAAGAAGCTCAAAGATGCTCAGGAAGAGCAATTAATTATTTGCCTCCGTAACATGTTATGTTTCATTGCCAAAGGACTGTTTTTGGGTTGGAGGGAGCCCTAGAGATAGCTAAAGGATTCCCTTTGTGGGTTAGGAGAGAGAGAGAGGTGTGCACTCCATCTGTAGACAGAAGTCTCTCATTTCCCGCTCCACTTTCCACGTTCCCACCACATCATCTCCTTTCATCTCTTTCATCTGCTTCCTTTCTCCCCCAAACCCCGACATCCCCCAAAACAACGACATTTCCGCCGTCTCTATCTGTGTTCCTTTTTCCCGCGGTGAAAAGTGTCCCATAAAGGGAGGAAAGTGTGGCGAATGTCTGGAAATGATCTTCACCTACTTTTTTCTTTTTTTTTTGCTTTCCTGGGAAATGGAACACTTTTGGCGGGGGGGGGGGGAAACCTGTGTGATAATATTATATGATTTATATAGGAGGGGGATTACATAATGCGGGAGGTAGGTGGACGGCTTTCTACATGGAGGACTCTTTATATAAGGGAGGATAGAGTGGCGGGGAGGACGTGAGATGAGAGGGAGAATGGGGAAAGTAGGTTACCCGGGCTTCTGGAAGCAGCTCCACTGACCTACATTCGGAGACAGCCCCTTTGTATAGGCATAGATAGGTAGGGAGACAGTGGTTTCACAACAAAAAAAATCCCCCTCCTTTCGTCTCTCTCCTGCTGACCTATTTTCCCATTTATTGTCAAGGGTACGAGGTCTACATAAGGCGTCACTTTTGCTATCATTCCTCTCTCTGCCTCTCTTATCCTCTTTTTGTGCCTCTCACCACGTTTTTACTGCCACCCAAAAAAAGGCTGCCCCTTCAAAGGCTTTCCTCGACTTTCCCCCGTATTCCCAATTTGGCAAATTTCCCCGCCGAATCCACTCTATTTCACTTTCCCCTACTGGAGAGATTTTCCTACTGGAGATCTATTCCGTGCTACTGGGGAGATTTTTGGTCCAGGAACCAGGTCAGACACAGGAATTCCTCCGCATATAGGATCTTTTTTTCTCCTCCTCTGCTTTCAGTCTATTTCCCCCTGGAACGTTTCCCTCGCCATTAGCGAGGAAGAGCTGTCATAAAACTGTCTGATAAAATATATTTTGAATGAAACATTTTTACTCCTCCAAGCTCGTTCCAATTTCCTCCTACCATTTTTTTGGGGGGGTTCGGAAAAGTATGCATACAAATGTGATCTATTTGTGGAAATGGATAAGGACGTCCATGTGACTTTTGACCGAGACCGATACCGACCTATTTAAACTTGTCACCAAATGTCACTCTTCTGATTAGATAATTTGGATATTAAAAAAAAAAACTTGGGAAATAAGCTATAAGGAGACCTTCCCAGTGCTTGTATACAAAATAATGTGTCTGTATGCAGACAAACATTTTTTTTTTACCTGGGGCCTTTCATGATTTTTCTGTAGAGGCAGAATGGCGCAAAAGCGATTGTGCGAAGAGGGAAGAAATGCCTCTCAATGGCATAAGTGCAGTCTGAAGAGGGTCGTTCCATTCAAGCCCTGTTTTGTTCGCACTTGAGAAGAGAGGGAAAAGGGGGAAAAGGGGGAAAGAGAGGAAAGAGGGAACCTGGAGAGAGTGCAGAGGGGAATTAGGAGATTGGGCAATTTTCATGATGATAAAGGAATCTGGATCCACTAATGAAATTGTGGTCGTGTTGACTGGCTTTTGTTCCAAACGCACCAATACGAGTCTCCAGGGGATTTTGGGGGGGATGTAAAGCGTTTAATGCCCGTGTCACGGTCCATCTAGCTCAAGTCACCGCATTCTTCCCCATCAATCTCACCCAACTGCATTTCCTCTCATTCTCTCTCAGTAATTCTCTACGAAATCCCCGCATGCGGACATAGTCGCAATACGGTGAAAGATGGGCTTTTTTAGCAGGCAAAAACTGCATAAATTCAGATGGAAGCTCAGAATGTTTCTCCTTAGAGGGATTTCTACCAGGAAATGATCCCGAGTGCATTTTGGGTGGGGAAGAAGGCTAAGGTCATTGTGGACTTTCCCGTGGTGCAGAGGCATGATTAGAGGCGACAGCTGTACACACTCACCAATGCACTGGCAAATTCTCGTCCAACTCCCTTTGCTGGGGCTTCTGTCGACACACATGGGCTTTCCAATAATAAAACGTTCCCTCTATTTTTAATCCATAGCTATACTATTTATAGGCTTCGTCTCTATACACAAACTTTGCATGTGGCAGAATCCTTAGTTCCCTCCTTTCCCCTAACAATAACGTAATAAATTGAGTCTTTTTGCGTAGTTTCACTCTACGTTCTAAGCTATAGAGGCACTAGGACAAGAAAATATTTGGGAGAAATCCTCTGTTTTAAAGGAGAGCGAGAAAGGATAAAAGAGCGTTCGCTCTGGCCTTTGTTCACACTCACACAGGAGCTCCCGAGTGCCTCCGCAAAAGTAAATAAACACGGAGAAATCCAGGATAAAATGGAGGAGCAACATGGGTTTGCTCAAGGAATTATTCATGTCTAGTAATCCATGGGGAAATGGCGAAGTAGAGGGAAAGTCGCCGTTGGTTCCATTTGTTCCAAGCCGCAACGACGTAGGAAATTATTTAAGGCGCATTCCCATATTTTCTGCAATTCAGCAGGTGTTTCCATGTCCACAGCAAAAAAAGATCCCACTCTACGAGCAATCATATTGTGCAATTTTGTGTGCAAAAAAGTTTGAACTTGCATAAAAGCACATAAAATTAGGTTAACTAAATATTGAGAAAAAAATATGCTGTTAATTAAATGCTGCGCGTGCGTAATTTTATCTCTATCTCTTTGCAAATTCTGGTGGGCTGGAAAAGGAGATATGGTGGGAGATGTTGCTGTAAGCCCTGTCTGTGCACTATGCTCTATAGGCACGCACTTTATCCCTGTCTATAGAGTCTAGTGTTACGCTGTACATATGCATGCACTTACAGTAGTGAAATTACACCCGCCAGTCTACTGCCGATTAACTCTGCCTTTAAATTTTATCACTCCCGCCTACATGTTTAGTCTTCGTGTGTGTCGAGTGTTTTTTTTTTTCAATACAGAAATAGTGGGAATCCTTCTAATCTTTCCAGGTCGCTGTTTTTGTTTTGTAATCACAATACTACGAGAGGAGTTGTGAACCAAAAATTAGCAGATAGGTCTGAACTGCATGAGTAATAAGCCCCTCCGAAAATAAGCACTGGCTTTCTATGCTCTTATGTGTGGAAAGGATTGTATGAGGCAGACGGGAGGAGACTCTCGTGTATCTACATATTTCCTATGCATTTCGTCCCTCCTCTCGCTCTATCTCCTCTGCTTTACAATATAAATTAAAAAAAGATAAAAACTTACAGCTAAAAGCACTTAAGAGCAGAGGCAATTATACGTAGTCAAAGCAATATAATGGGCTATGTTCCTATGATTATTATGACTCTCGTCCGGAGTCCATGCCTCCTTCCCTGCCACCTAAACATGGGCACATTATGCATATTAAATACATACGTAGGTGCATACGAGGAGCTTGGGGACGAGGGACGACTCTCTCAATCTTTCCCTTTTGCTCCAGTCCATAAAAACTGGAGGAATCCTTGGTTACAGCTTCCTAGCTGCTCCTCTTTCTCTCAGGACGTCTTGCATAAAGCATGAGCCTTCAATTACCCTTCTAGTATACCTCTCGCTTAACTCACAGGACGTTCTAGCAAGTGTGCAGAAATAGTTTTTGCTTCCAGAAATGCTTTTTTTGGATAAAATGTTTACTAGTCATGAACATGAAGGGAAATACAATTGTGTGTGTACTTAAATCAAGAAAATAGAAATAAAAACAATACGGAGAAATAAAAGGAATAGACAGACATAAAAAGAATAGAGAGAAATAAAAGGAATAAAAGGAATAGAGAGATATAAAAGGAATAGAGAGAAATAAAA
>JAQGBT010003999.1:0-17824 GCA_034698585.1 Disparrhopalites patrizii | reverse complement strand
TTCTCTTTCTTTCTCTCTCTCCTTCTCTCTCTTCCGCTCTCTCCTTCTCTCTCTTCTCTCTCTTCCTCTCTCTATTTCTCTCTCTTTCTCTTTCTCTGTCTCTCTCTCCTTTTCTCGTTTTCTCTCTTTCTCTCTTTCTCTCTCTCCTTTTCTCCTTCTCTCTCTTTCTCTCTGTCTTTCTCTTGCTTTCTCACTTTCCCTTTCTTTCTCTCTCTCTCTTTCTCTCTGCCTCTCTCTTAATATCTATATGTAGTTGCACCTTATATCGCGCTCTTTTGTTCTGTTGTTCTCGCTGTCTTTCCCTCTTTCGCTCTACCTCTCTTCCTCGTTTTCTTCCAATTGCTCGTAGTCTCTCGCTTCCTTTCTCTTTCCGTCTTCAACTCTCTCTGCACCTGTTTCGCACATTCTCTCTCGTTCTCTCGCTTTCTCTCTCTTTCTGTCTACATATGTACATGTTGTGGTTATTAACCAGGGAGACTTTGCATTTCTTTTACTTTCTCCTGTCTTTTGCTCTCTCTCTCTCTCTCGCTCATTCTCTCTCTCACTCTCTCTCACTTTCCCACCTTCAGTTCTTTCCAACCATCACCTTTCATTGCCATTGCCAAAAGCCAGTCATAGCGCTTACACTTAAACTCTTTTTTTTTCTTTTTTTCTGTGGCTATGGGAACAAGCTCCACACCATTTTTCTTGGAATAGAAAATAGAAGACCCCACAGTATTACGTAAAAGGTTCCATATAAAGATATATATGTATAAATATATACATATGTAAAGATATATCTATACGAGCATGCAAGCGTGTATGTATATATTCTAGTCAAACCCGAGAGCCTACATCTTTTTGTATAAGAAGCTCCATTTGCCCGCTTCCTGTTTATCTCTGTACATGAAGATGAGAAGGGGAGAGCTTGAAAGGGAGGGGAAGAGATGAAAAATTCTCCAGTAACTCTATTACTGCCATGAGAAGGGAAGAAAAGAGGGTCTGCTTTCACTGCTGGCACTTTAATATAGAGGCAATTCTTCTTGCATGTTATTTGAAGAATGGATTTTTTTCGATGTTGTGTACATTTTTTTTGTTGTGTCTACTATAAAGTAAAATAAAAAGGTTCCTTCAATGGCGGGAGATGGACTTGTGAGAATTGCAGTGGAGGAGAAAGCAATGTGTGGTGATGAAAACGAATCCTTTTTTTTGCTTTCACCATTGCTTTATATATCATATACATATATGCAATTATATAAATATAATTGAACAAATTTTGTGTAGTAGAGATAGCTTTTGTGCTTGAATTTTACGCCATTCCATTTTTGCTCCAATTATTATTTAGTTGTTAAGACAAATATATGTAGTTGTATGTTTCGCTCTTGGGGTATGTATATAAATAATAAGTAAAGAATTTAAGGAATTCAATTTTTTTTTACTCCTTTAAATTTCCCGCGCTTTTGTACGTGAAACTAAATTAGTTTATTTTTAAAACATTTTATTGACTGCCATGCATTCTGTTTTTTAATGTTTTCTTTCCTTAATTTCTTTTCAAGCTTTTTTCTTGTTTTCGTGATGAAAATTCCTTTACTTTTATTTCTTGATCGCGTTTATTAATATACATTTATATATTCTAAGTCTCTCGAGAATACGGCGACAATTTCATTAATTTGTAATTCTTTAAAAGTTCTCTGGTAGTATGTCCTTTTTTTCATTTCCTTCCTTGTTCGACAGTTTTTGTTTATTTCTCCACTAACTTTATTCTTTTTTACGAAACCCTCAAAAACAAAATTAGCTTCGTAAAAAGTCCCCAACAAAATCCTACAAATATGATCCGGTTATAGAAATCCCAGAAATGTCCAAATTTGTTTTTCTGCCCCAAAACAAATTCCAAGGACTTCCTCTTCCGCCACACAACTTGTCAAAATCCCCCTGGAATTCCCGTGCCGTGCATTTCCAATACATTTCCCTCCTCAGAATTGATCCTCCCATCGCAAATCTCCGGCACACAAAATAGGTCACCCGCCTTTTACAAAGCCCATTTTTTTCTCCCTAAAAATCCACTCAACATCAAACCCTCCAAGAAAAATCGTAATTCATCCAGAAAAATAAAAACGCTCAATAGAAACCGACGAAAAAATAAAAACTCTCAATACAAAACCGACGAAAAAATAAAAACTCTCAATACAAAACCGACAAAAAAATTATTGTTTCCCTTTCCACTCTTCTTCTATTCTTGCTCCAACAAATCAAAAAAATGCCTCCCCATGAAAAAACGGAAGTGTCTTTCTCCCAAAACATTTCTTTGACTCCCAGAGTCACCCTTTCCCCTCAATGAAAAGGGTATTCAATGACTTGGAAATTGGAGGGCAAACACATACAATCCATAGATACATCCTTTCCCTTTGTAAATAATGGAAGAGTCCAGAAGTTTTACCCCTCCCGTATTTTTTATCATATGTCATCCTTCCCCGATACAGGCGTGTTGTATTTGTCCAGAAAGTAAAAAAAAAAAAAAAAGAAAAAAAAACTGGAGAAAAAAGCAAGATAATAATAATAATAATGGACAGGCTACTCACGTTCTCGGGAATGTCGTTGGGTCCCAGTTGGAAGAGTCTTTGAGGTCCATTATTAATGGACCCTCCAAGACCAAGAAGACGTGGTGCGGGTGGTGGTGGATGATCTGGAAGTGGGCCTACGGGTCCAGAGAATCCTCCAGCCCCAGCTCCCACGTCCACCACATGAGCCTGGAGATGATGAAGTTCCGTGAGTCTCCTCGACTCCAGCTTGTTGAGAAGGACGAGATGGACGAGCTGGAGGACGGCCACCACAGCCACTAAACAAGCCACCAGACGACTTACCAAACTAGCCATTTTTACCAAGTTTTTTCCTCCCCCACACACGTCCCCTTATAAGTTCATATAATCTCCTGGTATGTATGTATATAGGGAGACTCAAAGAGGCTCAGAGAGGACAATGTCCATATAATTGCACGGTCTTATACAATTCCTCGCACTTTCTCCTAGTAATTCTTAAGCTCCTGTGTGTACAGAGGCAATTGGAGAGAAGGAAAGTGGAGGAAATGCCATTTTATATGGGGAGAAAAAGAGGATAGAAAGTGCCAAGTTGGGGAAAAAACGTGGTGGAGAAGCGGGAAAGAGCGAGCTTTGAGCTTTTATTTGTACACTCCCAAGGCGGGTATTACTTCCTCTCTCTCTCCCTCTGTCTTCCTTTCTCTTGTACGCGGGTAATGCTCCGCACACACACAACAACAAATGTTCCTCCAAAAGTGTTTCCCCCGTCGTGATTGCAAGAGATTTTCTATGTACGTAGATATTTTCTTGTTAGATTTCTTTCCTCCTCCTCCTCCCTTCTCCTCCTTCCTTTATTTTCCTCTCCAAATTCACCAAACACTTTTTTCCTTGTACACGAATGCCCCTTGTTTGTACTACACCGGAGGAAATCGGGGCGGGTATTGACCGTGCACTATTTTCTCCAGGAAAAATATTGACACTCTTATTCTCCTGGAATTTTCCGGGGGAACATCCAAGGGAAGGGAACACCAAGGGGAATATGGAGGAGATTTGTAGGGACAACTTTTCCCTTCAATTTACAGGGGAATTCTCGACCACAAATGGGACCGGGTAGAACGGAACCACTTTAGTTGGATGGTCACTCGTCAGTTTAATTTTTGGAGATAAAATGCAATCTAAATGCAATTCGATTGATTTGGAATTACAAGGGAAAAACTCTGCTGTGTAAGTTCTCACGAGGGACGTGTTCTTTTGAGCCGGCTATCATTCAGAAAATAGTCCTTCGAGCCGGATATGGTACACAAAATGACTATTTCTGCTAGTCGGACGTCATACACAAAAAGTCCTTCAAGCCGGATGTCATACACAAAATGGTCCTTCGAGCCGGATAGATTACACAAATCGCGGTATTGAGGCAGCACTTTAATCCAACGAAATCCTGTAAACAGTTACACTTTATGTCTTCAGCTCAGCAGTATTTGGCTACACGTTAAGCGAACTGCCAAATGAATGTGGTCCTTCGAGCCGGATTCCAAAATTAATAATGCTCTTTAAACCGGCTGTTACGAATATTCCAGGTGATTTTCTGGTTAAATTCCCCGGAAATATGGTCCTTCGAGTCGCTTTCTGAGAATTTTAAGGAGATCAGATGGCAGAATGAGAATGAAGGGATAAGATCCTATTTTGTATACACGTGTACCACAGCGCAATTTGTCCCCGTCACACCCTTTCATCTCCGATGTACTCCTTCCCTTGTAAATGTACACCCAAAATTCTGTTGCAAGTCTTCAGGAGAGAAGGAACCGTGAAAGGGGAGCTTATTGAGAGATGTTAAAAAAAAGCGATTTTGTTTCTCTGTCGACTCCCTCCCGCGTTGTGGTTGGTTTTTCCAGGGAAAATAGTATCCAAAGCCCGTGTTGGGGATGTTTTACATGCACACAAACAATTAGCTGAGAAGAGACCCCTCTTTGCCCGGGTCTCACGTTTCAAAAGGAGGGAGAAAATGTTTCTTTTTTTCCCCCGGTTATTTCCCTTCCTCCAGTTTCCATGGATGTCAAGTGGGAGCCCTCGGTTAATGGGAAGGCTTTAAGAGGGTATTACCACGTGGGAAACAAGGGCTTGTTATTTTGGATGTTTTTTTTTTAAGTTTCCCCCGGAACTTCCCCTTTTAAGGGAGTTGAGAGGTCGGGAGGATAATTTCTTGTTTCGCACTTCCACGCTGCCCTTGCTCCTCTGTTTTCCCCTTTAATTCCGTATATGGAAGAGGTCGGGTCCAATCAGGGGCCTGTCACACAAAAAAATGGGAGATGATTCACAGAAACTCTTGGATATGAAATCTCTCCTCCCACAGAAATAACCTAGTAAATAAGTAAGTATATTGTTATGGCATGCTGGGGGGTTGCCTGGCGGGAGTTGTAACAAGGGAAAATAGGAGGAGGATATTCCGAGCTAGCCACAATGTTCAAGGGAAGATAGAATCACCTACAGCGTAATATAAACTGATGCGGTCGTTAGTGGGAACACGCAAAATTAAGATGGGTTGTGTGTAAAATGCAATTGTTCTCCTTCTATCCTTACATCTGCCGGGGAGAATTTGGGAGAGGAACTGGGAGGAGAAAGCAACTGTGGGAAATCTCCTCCCGAAATGACGGTGAGAGAAGAGGGCCTCCATTGGACGAGGCTGGATAGGACGAGGCAAATAAAGATCGACAAGGTTTTTAACCTGGAAACTGGAGAGAGTTACGGACAGATGGGGGAAAGGGACAAATAAAAAATACGCTATTTTGTAGAGCAAATGGGACAGAATGGGGCCAGGTAAATTAGGGTAGGAAGCCGGTAAAGGACGAAAATATACCATGAGAGGATAATGGGAAGAAGCGAGGGAAAATTCAAAATCAGAAACGAAAAATACAAAACCAGAATAGGAAAATATTAAACCAGAATAGGAAAATATTAAACCAGGATAGAAAAATACAAAATCAGAAACAAAAATAACAAAACAGAAACAAAAATAACAAAACAGAAACAAAAATAACAAAACAGAATAAAAATTACAAAATCAGAAATAAAAATTACAAAACCAGAATAAAAATTACAAAACAGAATAAAAATTACAAAACCAGAATAAAAATTACAAAACCAGAATAAAAATTACAAAATCAGAAATAATTACAAAACCAGAATAAAAATTACAAAATAAAAATTACAAAATCAGAAATAATTACAAAACCAGAATAAAAATTACAAAATCAGAAATACAGTCGAACCTCTCTATAACGGGCTCCCTTATAACGGTTTTCTCTCTATACCGGTGGCTGGAAATGCCTCCCTCAAAAACTTTCTCCAAATGTTAACATGGAAATGTCTGTTCTCTATAACGGTTTTTCGTTATAACGGGGAAAATATGCTGATTTAAGGGGAACCGTTATAGAGAGGTTCGACTGTAATTACAAAACCAGAGACACCGGAGAAACAAACGTGCGAGAACAAGTAGAAGGAGAAGGCAGCTAAGGACACGCGAGAGAAAATGGACAAAATAGAATAAACAAAAGAGAAGAAAATGGAAGGAAGAGAAACAAAGAATTAGACATTAATGTGTGAATAAAAAATAAATAAAAATATGGCCACGAAAATGAAAGGAGACAGCAGAAGAATAAGAAAAAGAAGAAGAGAAGGCACATTTGTAGGAAAATAATTGCGAGAAAGACAAGAGAGAAAGTATAGGAAAAAAATGTACATAAAAGAGAAACACAAGAAGTACTTGAGGGAAACCAGAAATAAAAGTGGATGAAAGAGAACCCGGGAGAAACAATTAAAATTGCAAATGATTGAAAAAATTGATGAAGTGAAAATGAGGTAGGTTGAGATGCCAAATACAGGATAAAGGGGAATTAAGACAGCATAAAGAAACGAGAACAATGCGTTACAAAAAGGGAAACATTCGGTGAACAAAACGGGACAAATGCAGAGGAAAAAGAAAAAATACATGGAAACAAACGAGGAAAAATAATATGGACCAAAGAGGTAAAAGAGCCAAAAGGAGTCAAAAAATGGTACAACTAAAAACACAATGGACACGAACCGCAAACTTGCAAAGAGATGAAGAGCAAATAAGAAAAGACATCAACAAAGCAAGAAATGGACCAAAGAAACTGGATAAAGAGATGCCGCTCGAAACGAAAAGAAAACATGAAGAGAAGAGAACACATTGGATAGAAACATGGCCTTGATTTAAAACAAAAGCTAGAACCAAGACAAGAAATCATGTCTCCCCGTTCAAATCACATACAACATCTCCAAAAATGTCCTTACACAACCAAAAAAAAATCAAGCCAGGCCAAAAAGGAAGGAAAAGGGGTTGATATCACCATTAAGCCCGAGATTATTTACTACAACAAAAAATTCCCGCACACCCAACGTCATGCCTCTCACTCAATACCGGAGAAAGGTAAAGCAGTGTCTCTTGTTGTTGGTGGAGGATCCTGTACATATGTATTTACATATAAGAGCATGAGAAAAAAAACAAGGGACGTGTATAAAATATGACCATTACCTCCAGATGGGTCTTTCTCTCTCCTTTCTCTTTTGTGTTGGGCTCAAACCACCACCCAGAATTGGGGACCACACTTGATGGTGTACTAAAATGATATTGCTTTCCCTAATGGCTGTCCATAAACACGATGCTGCTCTGTTTTCGGAGGGAAGGACGACCCTCGGAGGCCTCTTTGGTTATTATTTGTTCGTCCGTCTCTTCCCCCGGCCTCCTCTCCGTCTCATGTTGTCCCATTGAAAGGAATTGAATGGAGTGGAAAGTCTGATACGAGATGATTCTTTCTCTCTCTTTCTCTCTGTCAATGTTAACACTCTCACGATTCACAGTTCACTGGGATGGTCATTGGTCAAGCCAATATCGGAGGACCACATAATATCCAAGTCTCTTACTTTCTCTCTGTCCTTTCCTCTTCTGTACTTTCTCCTTGTCCTTCTCTCTCTCTCACAACAAGTCGCATACAACCATAATCGGAGACGTACAGCTCATCCTTTCCACACCAATACACATTTTCACGTCCATTAACCGCTTTTCTCTCGCTATATCTCTCTTTCTATCTTCTCCCACCCTTTTACTTCCTTTCTCACTTCACATGAAAGCTAAAATGCTTTCTCTCCGGTCCACGATATTGCACCACAGAAAGTCCTTTCTAAAGACACACACTCAATATATATTTTTTTCCAAATGGCGAACCAAACAAATCCAATTCTTGGGGCTTTGACTGCCCTCTAAAATCCTTTTAGCTCCTTGTATAAATTCTTTTGACTAGTGCCAAAAAGCTTTATTCTTCTCCTGTTGCACTTTTTTCTCTCAATTTCTCCCTTTCTCTTACACTTTCTCTCTGACTTTCTCTTTTTTCTCACTTTGACGCCTTTCTCTCTGGCTTTCTCTGACTCTTTATTTTCCTACTTTCACTCTGACTTTCTCTCTGACTCTCTCTTTTGTTCTGACTTTCTCTCTGACTTTCTCTTTTTTATCACTTTCACTGACTTTCTCTCTCTCACATTCAATCTGATTTTCTCTTCTTTCACTCTCTTATTTTTCTCTGATTTTCTCTTCCTTTTGCTATCACTCTTTTATTTCTATCTGCCTTTCTCTTTGTAACTCGTTCGCACTTATTTACTCTTTCCAGTTGAAGTATTTCCCCTTCCTTTATGTCTCTGAGGATTTGAAATCCTTTTATAACGCAAAACTTCTCACACTTTCCCCGGCGCGTTGAAAGTCACTGTCACCACGGGGAAATGACAAGGGGAAAAGATCTTAAAAACAATCCACATATAAGCTCGTCGTAACAGAGATCCAAAATACTGTGAACGCCTTCAATTCCAGTTCATTGCCAAAGTGCTATGTTCACTTCGGTGTATATGTTCACAATGGAAGCCAGTAATTGCTGATGGGTCCGTTGGCACTTTAGGCTAAGGCGATTTCCCCGGAATTCTTCCAGGGCATTCACAAATATGTCCTTCACCACCACCGCCAGTTCACAGTGTCTGCCAAGTCATTCGTGGGAGCACTGAGCCGTTTCGTGGTCATTTTATTTATAACGACACACTACCACTATTTATCCGGGCTTTAGCAGCTAGGCCAAAATCCGGGGTTGTTTACACTTTTCTCAGGTGATGCGAAGAGGGAATTATATTTTTAGCTTGAAATGCTTCAATACACTTCCAACTGCCCAGTTTTTCAAGAGATCCAATTCAAAGAAGAGTGATTTAAACCCGGCTAAATTTTCAAGCGAAAGATTTCCTTTTTTTTCCAATCGTCAACGTCCTTGGATGAATTCTGCGATGGACTGTTAATTTTCGATGAAAGCAGAATCTGCAAAGGGAAGCAAAATCCAAAATGAAAACATGTGGCGGGAGAATTTAAAATTGCTTGTCCTATATTTTCCTCGCCTTCCAGTCCTTATATGTACGTAAGTGAAGCTTTCCCGGGGAAAAACGAAATTCAAATTCCAGCCAGCACTCCATAAATCCTTTTAACATGGCTTTTGTACTGATTTTTTTTTGTTCAGCATAGATCCAACGCAAATGTGTATATTCTGAAGCATAATGTATAAGTTAGCACTACCATATACGTAAATATATACATATATACGTACGTATACATATGTATACATATACAAGCTTATTTAGAACGCTGGAGCTGCTCTATCAGTGGAGAAAGGACATACAAAGTGTCTTTGTGAGAAAAACGGGATTGGAGAGTAAATCGACCCGTGAATAAATCGGCATCCGAAGTACTTGAGAGCCTGCTATATCGCGGTCAATACGCTGTTAAAGGGAGAGGAAATCCCCATATAAGCCAGGGCCCCCAGAAAATCCAATCAAAGTCTCAAGTGGAGAATTCAATTATTAGTTCATGGAACTCATAAAACGCAACCGGCGTGTGAGTGTATGTAAATTACGTATAGGGAATTGCATATGCTTATAAGCCCCCAAAAAACTCATCTCTTCCTCTATTTTGGCTTTCTTCCCTTGGCCCTTCTTTTTTCATATAGAAAGTTCAGTATTTCCATCATCCGTTTAAATCATCATCCCTCCCCATTTTAGAGCAGATCAAGGGAGAAATCTACACAAGAAAGGAGATGAAGGAAGAAGATGAAGGAAGGAAGATTTTAGTCTTTATCCTCTTTTTTTTTTGGCTTCCCGAAATCTCCAAGGTTTTTCTTCAAGGGGAAGTTCGTGATCAAGGATTTTCCAGGAGGATTCAAGGGGTTCGGAGTGAATGGAGAAAGACAAAAGGTAATATTATTAGTATGTATACATAGTTTATTAATGGAGGCATACACAAGCTCTTGTATATAATGAAGGAGAAGGGTTGTTTTCAAGAAAGTCCTCATTAGGACCCCTCATCATTCCCGTCCTCAGCATCTCCCTTTGTCCGATCGGGAACCAAAGGGGAAAGGGCGGGGAAGGAGGGAGGGAAGGGGGAAATGGAGGGAAAATAAATTAAGCACCAGGGAGGGGAAAATCTATCATAAATGAAGGAAGAGGAGTTGGTTGCTAGTACCTGGATGAGCGAGATGAAATCCGAAAATCGGGAAAAGGAAATACAAGGGGGGGAAAGAGGATTGCCAGTTTGAGGGAGTGAAACAAAGAGGTTAATAATACTTTTAGAGACGAAAACAGAACGAAAATATGTATATACAAGAATATTGAGAAGAGCGGAGAAAGAGAAAAAAGGAAAAAGACATGGCTAAACCGTAAGAGAGACTAATCAAGGAAATAGTCACAAAGAGAAAATGAAGGGGGAAGAACAAGGAAAAGGAGTGGCACAGGACAGAAATGAAGGAACAAGGAGAGAAAATAGAGGAAGAAGAGGAAAGTAGACGGGAAAAAGGAGAAGAAAAGGGAGAGAAAAAAGGAAAAGGGAGAGAAAATGCATCAGGATAAAAAAATAAAAGAATATCAAGGAGACGAAGGGGGAAAGAAGAAAAACGAGAGAAAATATATCAGGAAGAAATTGTTTTTAAATTATCAAGGAGACGAAGGGAAAAAGGGGAACAGGAGAGAAAATATATCAATAAGAATATCAAAAAAATATCAAAGAGACGACAAGGAGAATATATGTATGTACAGTACATATATTCTCCTTGGGAGACGAAGGGAAACAAAGGAAAGGAGAGAGGAAAAATAACGACGCAGGAAAAAAGAAGTGAATGGAAGGCATATTTATCAGACAAAATAAAAGAAATAGAGACAAAAATAAGCAAAAGGAGAGAACATTTGTCAGAAAGAAGAAAAATACAGAGAAAAATAAGGACATGGAGGGAACATGTATCAAACGGAAGGGGCAAAAAGAGAAAAACAAGGTTAAAAAACAGAAAATTTGTCAGAGAGAAGGAGAATTAGAAAGAAAAATAATAAAAAGGGGAGAACATTTATCAGAAAGAAGAAGGGAAAAAGAGAGAAAAATAAGAAAATGAGCGAGTAGAAGCAGGAGAAAAGGAGAGAAAATTTTTCAGGAAGACGAAGGGAATAAGAAGGAAAAGGAAATAGCATTTATCAGGTAGACAAAGGGAAAGTCGAGAGAAAAAGGAGCAGGATGAAGCAAGGAAAAGTGAGAAAAATAGTGAAACAGGAAAGAAAATGATCAGGAAGGAGACGAAAAAGAGCCATATAAAAAGACGGGAGATGAAGAGAAGCGTACAAATGGAGACAGAAGGTATAATAAGTGAAAGATGGTGGATGAACCAACTAAGAAAGAGACGGAATAATCAAAGACAAAGCAAACAAGTGCATAGTAATTGAGAAAAGGGAGAAAGCAGGATACCCAAAAGGGAAAAAATAGAGAAAACGCCAAAATAGAGCAGACGAGAATGAATGAGAGAATACAAAGCCACGAGACATTGGCGGGACCCCCCACGAAGTAAGTCATAATAATAAATGGACGAAACCTCGGATAGCCCCACGAATAGTGCATTCCTCCCCCAATGACACGGTATATGCACGTATTTTATTTAATGAACCAATATAGGCATGTCTCATGGCCTTGTTTTCCTCCCTCATGCTTTTAATATATTCCAGCTTATTATCAGATAAGAAAAAGGAGCAGAGAGGAAGCCCTAAACAACGCACTGGGCTCTCCTTGCTCTTTTCTAAGTAAATTCTGCCCTCCCTCCATCCCACTTTCCAAAAGGAATACACAAAAGTGTAAGTACTATTGGAGTGTACGGAACAAATTACATGAAGAAATCGATATTCGCAATTTAAAAGGAACGATGAGAGCTCCCAACGTCCTTCCTACGTACAAGGACAATCTATAGAAGCGGAGAGTGTCAGTCTTGTCGACTTTCATTGCCGCCCTCCCCCCAAAAAAATTTGTATTTTCTTCCCATGATAGAAAGGGAAAGAGAACAAAGAGGAAGATGAGAAAGAGAGAGAAAGTAAGAGAGAGAGAAAAGGGAGAGAGACAGGAGAAATCCCATGAATACAGACAAGTGATTTGCCTGGAGTCACACACACTTTTTTTTTACTGCTGCTAAATTCGAAAAGGGGAAGCCATTGAACGACAACCCTTTGGGCTCCTTCCATCCTTTTGTCAATGCGTGTACTTATTGTTTGGAACCTCCCTCATTGTTTTGACTTTGGGGGGAAAATCTGAAAATTATACCCTCCACGCTCTACCATCAACATCGTCATTATTCTCCTCTTCTTCCTCTATTCATTTTTGGGTTTCTATGGCTTACGAGGAACTAAAGGGGTAACGGGAATTGTAATGGCATTGTTAAAATCATTACAGCCTCCATATTCCCCGCCAATGCTTTCTCGCGCCCTTTGTCTTCCTATCTCTCTTTCTTCTTCTTCGCCCCAAAGCATTCCTCCTTTTGGCTTCATTCTCTCTCTGCTACTCGTCTCTCACTTCTTTCTGCCTCTTTCCTCTCTCCTTTCCTTTCATATTTCCCCTGCTTCCCGGTGTTATATCTCTGGTTTTCCACTTCTCTCTGTTTGAATCTTCCGTCACCCCTTTTTCTCTGATTTCCCCTCTAATTATCTCTGCCTACACGTTTCTTCTCTCGCCGACTCTTTCTCTCTTTTTCTCTCTTTTCCTCTATCTTTCTCTCTCTTTATTTTTCTTTCTTTTCTATCTTTCTCTGTCTTTCCTTTCTCTCTCTATTCTTGCCATTTTTCTGTGTTTCCTGATGTTTCTTTCGACTTACCTTTCTCTCTCTTTGTCTCTCTCTTTCCTTTACTTCTCTATCTTTCCTATTTTCTCTCTCTCTTCCTGTCCTTTCTCTCCCTCTTTTTCTTGTATCTTCTGTCTCTCTCTTTCCTTTCTCTTTCTTTGGTGTGTCATATCTTTCTCTTTCTTTTCCTTTCTCTTTCTTTGGTGTGTCATATCTGTCTTTCTTTTCCTTTCTCTTTCTTTGGTGTGTCATATCTGTCTCTTTCCTTTCCCTTCTCTCTCTTTTTTGTGTCATATCTCTCTCTCTTTCCTCTTTTTTTTCTCTTTTTTTTGTGTCATATCTCTATCTCCATTACTTTCTCTTGCTTTCGTTTCTTTTATCTCCCTCTTTCGGTCGCTCTTTTTCCTTTTCCTGTCTCACTTTTTCTCCCGCCCTTTATTTCCCTCGCTTTCATCTGCTCTCTTTCTTCCTCTCTCTCTTGCTTTTCTTTCTCGTCTTTTTTCATGTATTCTTTCTGTTCCTTCTACTTTTGTACTGTCTTTCTTATTTTCCATCTTCCTTCTCTCTCTCTCGTTCTGTTTTGCACTCTTTTTCTTACTCTCACTCTCGTTCTCTCTTTCTGTCGTTCCTTCTTCCCCACGCTATATTTCTCTCAAAATGTGGTCTTTCTTTCGTTTTCTGTTTTGTCTGGTTTTCCTTCGTTCTCTCAAACTCTCACTGTTTCTTTTTTTCCTTTCCCCACCGCTTTCTCGCTTGCTTTCTGTTTCACTTTCTCTCGTTATCTCCCTTTTTCCTCTCTCTCATTGCATCTTCCCTTCAGCACTCTCTCTGTGTTGTCTCTAGTTCTGTCGCTTCATTCTATCTTCCCTCTCAGTTCGCCTCTTTCTCTCTCGCTCTCCTGGATGTTTTAGAACTGAGCCTTCATAAACTATTGAAATGGTAGAGTGAAAAGAAGCATGCTTTTTTGCAATATGTCCAACGTTATTGGGATTTGTCCAACAAATACCTATCCTGGACATACAACACAAGAGTTGCGTGGGAAAATAATCCAGAAAATCTAGTTTTTCCGTCTAAAACGCAGTCCGAAAGTACTCCCGAATAATTCTGCACGTTTCAAATGAGCAAATCCCATGGAAATCTAAATCGTAGGCAATTCAAATAAAAGAAAACTCTCAAGGAATGTCAATTGTTATTCTGACTACGTGTGCAAATCTGCTGAAGAAGTATTCCCGTAAATTAAATTCCGTCTCCCCAAAGTCTTGCATACACATATGTATTATACGGCCATGCATAAAGAAATGCGTTGTTGTGTCTTTCCCACCCGCCAAAATCGCCTCCTTCATTTATATTCTGGGAGCAACTCAGCTTGTAAAATTCGATTGCCGTCTCTCTGCCGTCTTTTTACGGCAGTCAATCTCATAATAATAATTGCAAAGCAGACTCTCCCATACACTGTACATGTATAGGAAGGATTTCTCCCCCTACAACTCACTACCATTCACGACTACGACAATGTTTTTCGGGACGAGGCAGGGGAACTACCTCCATGAGGGCTAAAAAGTAGAATGTACCCATAGAAAGGGGGAAGAGTGAGAAATAGTAAAAACTAATACTACGCCTCCGCAATGAATTCTCTAGACTCTGTAATAGAGCCCAACTAATGTCCACTTTAGCACTCGACAATGAGTTCCACTCCGATAACACACTAATATATTCAGGCACGATTCGTCCTCCGTAGATTTCTTCTATTACATCGCTTTAGCTGAACAAAAAAATTTTGGAACTTGCTTTTCAACGAGCCGGAACATGATACTTGGTTACAGTCTGTATACTTCGCTCAGAGTAAAAGAGACGGAAAGACATGGAGGAACTAAGCGAGATACAAAATGAAGGTGGTATATGAGCGAAAGAATGAAAATAGAGAAAAAGCCACAGACGAGTTGGAGGAGGGAGAAATAGAAGAAGAAGGATGTGGAAATACCGGGGAAAAGGCTAATACTGGAGGTGTAAATACATTCAGGGAAAATATTTCCAATCGCATATAAGAAAATAAGTACGAAATCAAGAGAGGAGAAATGTACAGAGACAAAATGTAAGAGTGGGAAATGGAGAACGAAACATACGAAAGGACAAGGCGATAGAAGAAGGGAGAGAAATAGAAAGACAAAAGGAAGAGTAAGTAAGTGATGAAGATAGCAAAGGTAGACACAAGAGAAGCTGAAGGGGCAGAAACGGAATCTAAAGGAAAAATAAAAACAATAAGACAATCAAAAGGATAGAAAACGGGAATAATGGGGAAAAAAGGACAAAACCAAGAGAAGGCAAACGAGAGAACAAGCGAATAAAATTAAAATAAAAGAAAGAGAGACAAATGGAGAGAGAAAAAGAACAAAACGAGGAAAGAGGAGCACAAGGGAAGAAAAAGGGAAGAAAAGAAAAGGAAGAAAGTGAAGAAAAACGAGAGAAAAAGGGAATAAAAGAAAAAGGTAGAAAGAGAAGATAAAAGAAAGGAAAAGGGCATAAAAGAAAAAGGAAGAGAGAGAAAAAAAAGGGTATAAAAGAAAAAGGAAGAAAGAGAAGAAAAAGGAAGAAAGAGAAGAAAAAGGAAGAAAGAGAAGAAAAATGTGAGCTAAAGGGAATAAACTGGGTAGACAAGAAAGTAAAAAGTCAGACAAAAATGACAGGCAAGGATGAAAAAGGGAGAGGAAAACAGATAAAACGGAAAAAAGAGTGCAATAGCGAGAGGGAAAAAAAGAGGTAAACGGGAGCGAAAAAAGCAAAAAGAGAGAGAAGACAGTGAAACGGGAGAGACAACAGAGTTAAAAGAAAGAGAAAAAGTTAAAACAGAGAGAAATAAGAATAAAAAGGCAGAGATAGAAAAGTAAAACCAAAATGAAAACAATTTAAACAGAAGAAAAAGAGAAAGAAAGGAGACCAACTAGTGAGAGAAAAGAGTAAGAAAGGAGACCAACTAGTGAGAGAAAAGAGTAAAAAAGGACAGTTCAAAGGCAAAGTTAAAAAGAAGAAAAGGCTAGTAAAAATAAAGTTAAAAGAGACTAAAAGTGTAAAAAGAAATGAATCAATTATGTGTACAGAACAACGAGGACGACAGAGAAGAAACAAGATTGGAAGGGAGAGACAGAAAAAGAGAAGGATTATACAAATTGCACAGAGAGAAAGAGAGAGAGAGATGTGAGAGGAAACTTCCGTTGAGGAAGGGTTAGGGACTCATTGGAGATTCAGGAGCCAAGTCTGACAATAATCATAATAATAATTCCTTTCTCAATACTTTTTACTCTTAGTAATGCTATTCCCGTGTTTATATTATTATTTTTATTCCAGCCCAGAGACAATCTCTCCTCTTTTAGAGCGGATTTAGAGTCAGATCCCACCACTGGAAGCCAAACTACTCTCGTTAACTATATCTGTACACTTCCCGTCTCTCTCTATTCCTCGCTCTTTCTCTCTCTCTTTCAGTCTCTCTAGAGCCTTTAATTTTTTTTTGGTCCCCGGTTTTATCGTCATCCGGAACTGTACAAGAGTTTCTCTGGGGTTTCCCAAGCCTATCCAACGACCTCGTGATTACGGTGCGCATTTTACCCGAATATCTGCATATTACCAAAGAGAGGATAACTGTTAACTTTTTTACAAGGTTTCTCTTTCAGTCTGAATGCATTTCATAGAGGTCCGATCCTAAAAATATAGGGACTATATCCAAAAATGGTCCCATGTTTAACGTCCTCACACAACGTGTCCCTAGGTACAAATTGAAAGAGAGAGTGCCGAAGAAATCTGGAGGAGCATGTTAAAAAAATGGTCTCCAAAAAAAACGGAGCTGTGTTAGGAAAACCAAGGGGGTTTATTAAAACTTTCCCCTTAAAAAAGATAAATCTCATGACATGAATTTCCGTTCCTCACATTTTTATTACATGTTCTACTCCAACTTTTTTTTTTCTCCCTTGTATTTCCCCTCTCAACTTTTTTTTATAGACAAAAAAAAAAATAACATGGTATGGTATGGACTGAGATTAGCCGGGGCGGGTAACTCCTTCAACTCTTTGGGCATGTCACCAGGAGCAACTGGAGAAACACAGTACAACTATTATTTTTACTAGAAAAAAATCTCTCATATGCCCACATGTGTGACGTCAAACTACCTTATTTACTTCTTTGGTAGTGCGGGAAGAACTCCATAAAGTCTATTATTTTCCAGGGTGCATATGAATTTTCTACACTGGCACGGCTCGCCGGCCAGATTTACGCAGAAGGCGGTTTCACTCCGCTGGGGGAACACGTGTACCCAGTCTGTTAAGGGGCTTTCCTCACGAAACAAACCATGAGAAATACACAGGGAAAAGAGGGGAAGAGAGAAGGAAAATATATAATGGTAAAGCAACGACATAAATGTAGTCGACAAACGAGATATAATAAAGAAGAGAAGAGCACAAAAAGAGAAATAAGGAACACAAAGGGAAATACATAGGAATACACGTCAGAAGTAGAGGGAACAAAGGAAATAGAAGAGAGAGAAAATAGCAAGGTAACGATAAAAAGTGATAAAAATAAAGGAGACGAATGGAAAGCACACGCGCAACAATAGCGAGATACGTATAAAAACTGGGAAAACGAGGATCAAAAATAGAAAGGTAAAATTAGAGGAGAGAACAACTGCAAAAGAAAAAGCAGCGGAGAGAGAAAATTACAGGGGCAGAAGACAAGGAGAAAAAGCTAAACGTTTACAGTGTAGAAGAGAAAATAAAGAGACATGGTTTCAAAAGCAACGAATAAGAGGAGAAAAACGAAGAAAGAGAAAGAGAGACTCTGATAAAAGGCGAAAAAGGAAAACAGAAAAAATACTGTAAAAGGGAGAAAGACAAAAGCAACTGGATGGGAGAAAAAGGAAGATAGAGAAAAGAAGCTGAAAATAGAGAAAATGAAAGATAGATAAAAGAAACTGACAGGAGAAAAAGAAAGATAAATAAAAGAAACTGACAGGAGAAAAAGAAAGATAAATAAAAGAAACTGAAACAGGAGAAAATAAAAGATAGATACAAGAAACTGAAAAAGGAGAAAAAGAAAGATAAATAAAAGAAACTGAAAAAGGAGAAAAAGAAAGATAAATAAAAGAAACTG
>JAQGBT010003998.1:0-17828 GCA_034698585.1 Disparrhopalites patrizii | reverse complement strand
GAGCATTTTTTGCTGCTGTTATAACGAGAGTACTGTTATACTGGGGACTGTTATAGCGAGAGTCGACTGTAAATATTTATTTTATATTATATGGGTAAATATAAATTTTATATAATACATTTATTAAATCAAGCGTTATATTAATGTCGACGCTGCCTATAACGGCTCTCTGTATAACGGTTTTGGCACTATAACGGTGTTCAGAAACCCGTCCGAGAGATTTACGTTGATAAATTCAATCTCTACAGGCTTTCTCTGTCCCAGTTTTTTCTCTAACGGGGAAGTTTTGAATTCCCCGCCATTCTGCCTCTCTCCCTATAACGATTTTAGACCACGCCGCCGCATACTTCTTTCTCTGTAACAGTTTTTGCATTAGATTTGAATCCCCCGCAGTTTAGCCTTCTTCTCTATAACGGTTTTAGGCCACGCCTTCGCGCATTTCTCTCCCTATACCGGTTTTTCTTTAATTTTGAATCCCCCTCCACTAAATGTTTTCCTCTACAGCGATCTTGTATTATTCTATTTACCAGATTTTCTCTAAAACGGTTACATTTAGTTACATTTTGTTAAACCGTTATAGAGAGAGTCGACTGTATTATTCTTATAGGAACTGCTAAAATTAAGAATTATTTTTATCAAAAATATATGAAATATATATATTTAATAGCTGAAAAAACGTGGACGTTCTAAAAAATGGTTTTTTAATGCTTTTTATGCCAGCGAGTCTTAAGCCATATTTTTTATTTCATAAATCGGACTACATAATACAGTCGAACCTCTCTATAACGGGCTTCCTTATAACCGTTTTCTGTCTTCTCTCTATACCGGTGGCTGAAAATGCTTCCCTCAAAAACTTTCTCCGCAATTGTTAGCGTAGACATTTCTGTTCTCTATAACGATGTTTCGTTATAACGGGGAAAATATGCTGATTTAAGGGGAACCGTTATAGAGAGGTTCGACTGTATGTTGATTACATATTACATATACTGAAAAATTTGACTCATACAGGCTCTCCTTAATTCATGAAATAGTGATTTTATATTAATTACTTATTCAAAAACTTTATTTTCTGAAATCTTTATCCGTTTTCATAAATTTTTGTACCGCGAAAAGGTTTTTTGAACGAAATTCAAATACTATTAAACAAGCTGTTTGTATTTAAATGGAGCAAAATAATATGATTGTTCCTAATAATTGACAACTTTATGGGAAAAGATTGACAGACACTGTGACGGCTTGAAGACGAAGCAATCCTGGCTGGAGAAGACGGAAGGCGGGAGTATTTCGTTGGAGGTAAGATATTTTTCACTATTACTGTTAAAAGCTAAAATTTTAATAGGTTGAAACAGGAAATTAAATTGTAAATCTATACACGCCAAGGACACATGGCGCGCCCTAAACCTGTAAAATTTGTATACAATACGCGCTTCGTAGGTGGAACAAACCAGGGAATGGATCCTCAGCTTTAAATGGAAACTTACGGCGAGTTTTTACTTCTCCGTCAACCGCAGCATGATCCTTGGGGTGCGCCATTCTAGCAAAATTTTTTATTAAGCTACTTTATATAGCGTCAAACGTCAAAAAATAATTGTTTATATATATGTGTGTTTAAGATTTTCTGGAATAATTTGCACATAGTTCAACGGTTGTCTCATTTGGCTGCAAAAAGTGAAAAACATTGTTTAAAAAAATTACTACTTTTTTAGATTGGGGAAACCCTGTTGACTTATTTCATCTTTATCTTTCAACTGAAGTCCTCGGAGCGGAGATTGAATAATTGACATCGAGTCGTCGACTTCAAAGAAAACCAACTGACGCAGATATGACGCTGTTGTCATTTATTTATTGTATCTATTTTTCCTTTGTATTGACAGCTTTTACATGGTGCAAAAGAGCAGAGCAGGGCTGGCAACGCTTCGATTCTGAATCAAATTCTTCGATTCAATTCGATTTGATTCAATTCACATACTTGAAAATCCGATTCAATCCAAAACCGTGAATACTAAAATCAAATGATTTGATTCAACACGTCAATCGGATCATAAAAAACTGAAATTCTATTCATTCGAGTCAGCATTCAATACAAAATTTTGGATATATTCTTCATAAGCAGAGCAATAACTATCAAAATATGGCTGCAAAAAATCAACGGTGATTATTATATCACGATTACTTGCATTTATTTGAAGTTGCAAACTACAGTAAACTCTCCCTATACCGGCCCTCCCTATAAGAGCACTTACTCTCTAACAGCAGTGCTGAATCCCCCCTACAGCTTTACCATATGTAAAGTACTCTCTGTATAAGAGCACTCGCTGTAACAGGAGTTACTCTATAACAGCAGGGTATTTTCTTCCCTCCGTCACATTTCTCTTATACTATAACAACCCTTTCTCCCTATAAAAGCATTAGCGCCGAAGTCAGGAATCCCTTCAACATTAACTTTTTCTCTATAACAGCACCGGAACTCTATATCAGTAAATTTTATTCTTTTCTCACTAAAATGTAAATATTTACGCCCAATTTTGTAAATATTGTTAGGATTTGGAAAATTATCAAAGTTAAACCTGAAAATAATCTAAAAATAATATTAATAAAAATTAGAAAATAAATTAATTATTATAATACTGTAATATTTTCTTAACTAATTGTCTATACCAGCAGTTCGTTATACGAGCACTTTTTCTGGTGCCGATAGGGTGCCGTTATAGGGAGTCCACTGTATTTTACCTCATTACAGTGGAGTCTCTCTATAACAGCATCCAAGGAAACCCAAAATTTTGCTGTTATAAATGGAAATTTTGCTGTTATAAATGTTATAATAAGTGTGTTATGCAGAACACACTTATTATGTATCCTATGTACAAGGTGCTGCGAATTTCATGGCGTTATGGAGAACATGATGTTATAAGGGGTGCTGTTATGAAGAGACTCCACTGTAATGCTTAAAATTTGCAAAAAGTGAAAAAAATGTGTTACAATAATATATGTTTTGGGTCGTTTGTATCCTGATTCGATTCAATTCATGGCTTGAATCGAACCGAATCGAAACTGTTGCATCATGAATTCGGATGGAATTGCCATTTAATTCGGGCTTTGAAACGAATCGAACTAATGGATTAAATCCGTTCGTTGCCACCCCTAAACAAATGCGCCCAAAGAAAGCGTCGCCATTCGCTATACAAAAGAAAGTAATCAATAAAGAAAATGTAATGGAAAATATTGCCAGGTCATTTTTACATATTACAGTTGAGTATCTTTATAAAAATAATCCTATATAACAACATTGTTTTTTCCGCCCATTTTACATGTGTAGTACATACAGTGGACTCTCGCTATAACAACCCTGAAGTTAAGGGCAAAAATGGTTGGTATACGGAAAAGTAGTTATACAGAACATTTAATATGTACACTACATGTGCAGTGGACTCTCTCTATAACAACTCTCCTTATAACAACTTTTTCTCTATAACAACTTTATTTTTTGCTCTTTGTATATGTAGTGTACACAATAAATGTTCTATATAACAAATTTTCCATATAACAACCATTTTTGCCCTTCCCTTTGTGGTTGTTATAGCGAGAATCCACTGAATGAAGCGCTAAAAAATAAAGTTGTTATAGGGAAAAAATGTTATAAGGAGAGTTGTTATAGAGAGAGTCCACTGTATTCGATCTTCTATGTAACAACATTTCCCAGTAACAACACATTTTTCTCTTCCCGTCAGTGTTGTTATAGAGAGACTCCCCTGTATAATACTTGCATAATATGCATATTACAGTGGATTCTCGCTATAGCAACCCTAAATGGAAGGACAAAAATGGTTGTTACATGAAAAAATTGTTATATGCAACATTTAATATGTTCATTTCATATACGAAGGGTCGAAAACTAAATTTCTATAGAGAAAAAATTGTTATGAGGAGAGTTGTTATAAAGAGAGTCCACTGTATATGGGAACAATGCGCACACAAATTCAGCACGTGCCCAATAAATATATCAATATGCTTTTAAACAAATTAATAGTCTTCCCAAAAGCATCAATTGGGACGTTCAGAACTTGTAGTTTTCTCCTAACAGGATTTTATTCCTATTTTCTCCTGCCATTGTCGTCTTCACATCGAGAAGGCCATGCTGACGACGAGACAAATTTTGACGTGGACAGGGACCATCGGGAAATGGTGCTTTTGCTTCCCCTTGACACTCCAAGGGACATCGACGTATTGGAAGCGATGCGGAGTGAGCTGTTACAAGCTCCTCCAAATCCTCCTCGTCTGCCTTCAAGTGAACTGCCAAATCGATAACATGCTCCTCAATCCCATCGCTCTCCTCTCCAAGACTACTCGAGCTTCCGATCACATGAATTACTACATGGTCATGATAGCTCAGTTGGTGTCCGATGCCGTCATTCGTCTGGCGTCTATCCTCCAGGAGAAAAAAACGCTGGGTCTCTTCCAGCAACTGCGGGATCTCAGTAATAAATACGAATTCGAAGAACGCGATTCCACGATAAAAATTTCCTCCAGAAAACGTTTGTATCTCGGCACCGGGATTGTTTTGACCCTCCTCAGCTTTTATAATAGCTGCCGGGTCATCTGGGAACTGGACGTGGTTTATTCGGAGATGTACACGGAGACGTTCTGCTACAGATGGTATCCCCACAGCGAGGAATTTATTCGATTCATCTTCTGCGTCATCGACTTCACTTATCCCTGCAGTTTTGCCTTCGGCCTCGTCTTTATATTGGGCGTGGGACTCGTGCTTATCCAGCTCCATGATCATTTACTCGCCGCTTTTGAAAGTTATGTGTTGCCAGAAAATGGCGGCAAGGATGTCATCGGCAATGGCTGCGTCAACGATGGCGTTCACGATGGCATTGGCCATATCAAAGTTTGTTCGGCCCAAGTTTTCACGGCGCGTACAGGATCCATTCCAATATGCGCGACATGCAAGAGGGAATTCATCGAGGAATTTCGCCAGGATTTCGCCGTTCTCACGCAATGCTTCCAGGCATATTCAAATTTGGCGGGGATGTACGCGCTGGTGCTCATTTTCCAAAATATACTTATTATAACGAGATTAGTGACTTTGTTGAGCTTCCCCAACATCAGCCAGGCCTTCAATGAGTTGAATGGAGTTTTGTTCGGCATCATAAACCTTAGCACGGCCTTCCTCCTGGCGAATTTTGGGACCATGCTTCGCATTACAGTGAGGATATATTGCATTACAGTGGACTCTCTCTATAATGGTCCCCTTTATAACAGTACTCTCGCTATAGCAGCAAAAAATGCTCCCCTCAAAAACTTTCTCCAATTGTTAACATAGAAATGTCTGTTATATATAACAATTTTTCGCTATAACAAGCGAAATTTGATGCTTTGTAGGGTGTTGTTATAATGAGAGTCGACTGTATGTATTATATGTGCATACCGACATGCGAGATACAGTGGAGTCTCTATATTACAACTTTGAAGAGAAGGGTGACGAATATTGTTACAGGGAAAAGTTGTTATGTATTTGGAACATTGAATACAGTGGACTCTCTCTATAACAACTCTCCTTATAACACTTCTCCATAACAACTTTATTTTTCAGCCCTTCATATATGTAATGTACATATTAAATGTTCTGTATAACAACGTTTCCGTATAACAACCATTTTTGCCCTTCCCTTCAGGGCTGTTGTAGCGAGAGTCCACTGTATGCACTTTATATGTACGAAGTGCTGGAAAAATAATGTTGTTGCAGAGAAATGTTGTTATATATAGACTTGTTATAGAGAGACTCCACTGTATAGCAAAAATGGGAATTTAAAAATCCATGATTGAATATATTTTTGTATATACAGATTGACGGACGTTGCCACACGTTCTGGAATATCAGTACGCTGCATTGTGTTCGAATGGACGGCAAGGTCATATAAGCTTAACTTTTTAAAAAATGCTGGAATTATTTAGAAATTTATTCGAAATAGGGTGAGTCTAAAGGTGACAGTTGCCCTAAAGGTGACAAGCGTTTCGTACAAGCACAACTTATGGACAAGTACATGTTATTTTTTGTATGCAGCACCATTGACCTTGAGTTCGTGCCGACATCCAATTATTTTTGGCGCGACATTCAAATTCAGGCGAGAGTAACGGCTAACTGCAAGTGCAGTTTCCCCGTTAACCTCATCAGGCTAATTTCCGTATTCAAGTTCCAACTTCTTTCCCTGCAAACAGTTTTTTCAAGAACCAGCTTATATTTGACGAGTGCCACTCTGCACTTAAGCACTTTCAAAATTGCTGTTTTGTTCTCAACTGAAACAATGCTTTAACGTTTTAGAATATATTTACAGGAGCAAGCTGAATTTTGCTCATGTTCCAAAGGTGACATATTTCTGTTCCAAAAGGTGGCAGTATGTATTTCTCACTCTCTACCTGATTTATTTAACTAGAATTTAACATTAGCAGCATTTAGTAGCATTTAGCAGCAGAGCCTACGACAAATAGAAAGTCAGGGTGATCGGCGATAAAATAATTGTTGAATTCAGGCTGTACACAGTCGACTCCCCATATACCGGCCCTCCCTATAAGAGCACTTACTCTATAACAGCAGTGCAGAATCCCCCTACGGCTTTACCATGCAAGCTGCGCTCTCTATAACAGCACTCCCTATAACAGGAGTTACTCTATAACAGCAGAGTATTTTCTTCCCTCGCTCACATGACTCCCACTATAACCGCACTTTCTTCCTATAAGACCATTAGCGCCTATACGTCAGGCATCCCTTCAACATTAACTTTTTCTCTATAACAGCACCGGAACTCTATACCAGCACAATTTTATTCTTTTCTCACTAAAATGTAAATATTTATTAACAATTTTGTAAATATTGTTAGAATTTGGAAAATTGTCAAAGTTAAGCCTGAAAATAATCTTAATTAATTAATATTAATATTTTTTAACAAATTCTCTGTACCAGCAGTTCGTTATAAGAGAACGTTTTCTGGTGCAGATAGGGTGCTCTTATAGAGAGAGTGGACTGTATATTTTTGGAAATGTTTGTAATTACATAAGCTTCTGTAAAACTCAGGTAATACCTAAAATGTGAACACATTGTCACCTTTAAAATCGCCAACTGTCACCTTTATGCAAGTTCACGTTTTTGACTATCCGAATATTTTGATGTATTGGTCTGCAAAACACAACCTGGAAGTTGTTGAGAAGCGTATAAACTAGTGACATTTCAGTGCATTAGAACTGGAAAATAAATTAAACCTCTAGTTGAACACATTTTCCGAAAAATGAATTTGTTTCGAAACTAAGTCCTTGTTAGGCGCAATCACTCTAGATTGGAAAATATTAATGGAGTGGAATTAAAAATGTTTCTACCTATACGCAGGTCCAAAAATGTAGAGACATTATTCAAAAATGGCGCGGGAAATTGACTGCTTGTCATTTCTTTGAAATCAATTGCAACTTGCTGCTCAGGGTAAGATGTATTTATAATTGTCTCGTACCTATATATACATTACCTATATTATTAAGCCAATCCTAATCTGTATTTTTTGTGTGTATCTCCATAATTCCAGATCGGTCAAAGTGTGATGACCTACTTCATCTTCATCTTCCAGCTCAAGGCCACAGAGAGCTGGGAAGAGAACAGAAGAACGATTGAGGATGAAGTCTAACAATATGTTCATTGTTGATCATCAAAATATAATAAAATAATAATCACAATAAAATCCAAAAATATATCCGGCCTTCAATTGAAACAAATCAAATTATGTACATGTACATACACACCTATGTATAATATTTCCATTTGACTGTTGACTTTTAATTGATGGATTTTGGCCGTTTTTTTTTACAAACGCATATTGCATACAAAAAATTCAAGATTCTTTCTCATCGGTATTTCGCATCGGTATTCTTTCGGAAAATAATACATAAAAATACTTATATCGGATTTGCTCCTCTACTTTCTCCGTCCTTTGGTTTAACATTACAAAAAAGGGCTGCATTCAGTCTGCGACTTAGAAATGTGTCCTTTTCTCCAAAAATACATTGGCCTCTGCAAAGTTGGCCTAATCTGTATCTTCTGGCTTCCAATTTTCTTCTTCTTGATTTGTATCTTGTCATTGTCAATATTCCCGTATGGATTAATAGGTTAGTTCAAATATAATAATAATAATAATAATGGATTTTACAGATATTTTGGAAACAAAGGCGGAGTACAGCCATGAGGGAGATTATTGCGGGCGTCTGAGCAAGACTTAATATGGATTAAATATGAATTAAATATTGGAATTAAATATAAAAAGTCGTGGGGGAAGGCGGTATTTTTAAAAATATTATACGGAATATTTCCCAAGGATTAAAAGTCAGACGTAATGCCATTGGTTGAGGACGACGACGGAGTGATGACTCATGTCATAGTACAAGGTCACGACCCGGGTGCTGGGCCCGAATTGTGGTGGGTACCCCGGGGGGATCGTCGGAAATATCGGGGGATTCGAGTACGGATTGAACTCCGAGGAAGGCGGCATCGGCCCCAAGGTGATTGGTCCCCCCGGAGGGAGCCCCGCCCCCGGCGACGCCGCCGGCGGAGCATGCCCGGACAGAGGGGCGGCCATATGGATATTGCCGGGGCAAGTTTCGAATCCTTCCGGCAAAGCTCCTCCTCCTCCTCCCATTTCCAGACCTTCCAGATGACACTCATGATAGATCGGAGTGTACCCATTGACGGGATTCCCAGGGATGTCCTCCACCTCCAGAGGAACTTCCATGGGCTGCTCCGAATTCAGTTCATCCGACCATTGCTCCGTGATTGGTTGGTTCTCCGGCTGATCTTCGGGGTTGTCCACGAACTCCAGCAAATGGATCTTCTCGGGACTCTCCTGGACGCACATCGCTTCCAAATCCGGTTTCATCATCCTGCCGAAAAGACATTCCTCTGCGCCGGATTCTTGTCTTGTGCACGCTTCTTGGAGGGTTGTGGGCGTTTCTGGGGGTGCCTCGGGGGCGGGATCCAGGAGGGAGGGGATTTCACTTTTAGGGGGCGGGGCTTGCTCGTAGATTTCTGCATCGGTGATATTATTGTGACTGTGACACTGCTCCGCCTTCACTTTCTGCTCCCACGCGTCCGCTTGAGCTTGTTGCCGTTCCGGCTGGAAGTATTCCAACCACTGGAAATACGTGGGGGAGGAGTTGTCTCCGGTTTTTAGAACTGTCAGGATCAAAATATTACTATTGAAAGTCCTTTTTACCAGTCGGAAAAACAAAAGTTGCAGCTGCGATGTCCACAAATTGTTTGAAAGCACTACTGCTAGCAGTGCTCACGTTAACTGCCACTTTTTCCAAACGTTTGCTCACCATGTGAGGGAAAACATTTGAAATCAGCTGTTTTATTATAACGTCTGAAAACAACGTTTGAAACTTCGCTTTGGCCAGCCTTGGAAAATTGTACCTGGACGTCTGTATCTGCAGACGTTGAGAATCTGCCTTTGTACATATGTACGTGCAAACGCTTTGAAGAGCTTATTTAAACATTGACAACGTTTTCTTTTTTTTTTTGAATTGACATCTATTTTTACGTTTGCATTTTTTGGAATCATAAAATCCCATTTACAATTATACTTGGAATTACGATATGAAAATGTTGGCGATCGGATTTTCAATTACGGTTGGAATCGAGTCTTAAATCACGTTCGCAAACGTTTCGGATTTGGGGTTGAGTCTTAAATCACGTTTGCAAACGTTTAGAATTAAATCTTAAATCACGTTTGCAAACGTTTAGAATTAAGTCTTAAATCACGTTTGCAAATGTTTCCGATTGGGGATTTGGGATCGACTCTGAAATCACACTTGCAAACGTTTGAAATTTGGGATCGAGTCATAAATCACGTTTGCAAACGTTTAAAAGTAAGTCTTAAATCACGTTTTCAAACAGTTAGAATTTGGGATCGAGTCTGAAATCACGTCTGCAAACGTTTAGGATTGTGAATCGAATCTAAAAACATTATTCGCCAGCGTTTGGGATCCAATCTACAGGAATCCCGCTTAGGATCGAGTTTGGAGGAATTAGCTACGTGTCGGAATCAAAATCGAAAGCGCTTTGATTCACGTATCTATACGTAAGTGTTAGAATCGAGTTTGGAATCACGTTTTAAAACGTCTGGAATTACGTGTGTAAACGTTTGAAACTGAAAAATGATTGCCTTACCATCATTTTTCGGGCCCGGCACTGAAGTTGTCGGAGGCGCCTCGTTGGGTGAGCTGCTATTGCCGTTGACGACGTTCTGTGAATGATAGATGGACCAGGTGGCGCTGGGATCCCCTTGACCCCATTCCTGATTCGTGGCCGCACTGCAGTGACACTCCCGCTCCTTCTCACCTCCGCCAGAAGTCACTCGATAGTGCTTACTCTGGAATAAGAACGCAAAATATTCCTCTTGAACCTTTTTTTTTGGATTTTCCTTGTTTAAGTGTCAAAACTAACCATCGAATGTAAAGAATTAATACGTTTTTGACTTGGTCAGTTTTCATATGCTTAAAAACGTTTTGTTCATATGTGCGCCGTTGCATTTCAGATAAACGCGTTAGTATGTAAAATATCCAATATTTTACAAATCAGCGCATGTGCCTTACATGTTTCACATAACTCCGAAGTTTGCTCATGAACACCTCCGCGGCTGCATCGACTTGTCGCAAACCCCCTTTGAAGACGAAGACCCGATCTTCGGTGGAAGAATGGCAAGTGTTGCTGCTCCCAGCATTCCCCCGGCGATCGCCAGAAGATAGTCTCTCCACGTAGCAATAGGCCCCCGTTTGATTCCCGATTTCCCGGAGGACATCATTCCCATTCTCCAACATGAGGGCGGCCTTGGAGGCCGCCACGGAGATCCTTTTCTCCGTGTAAGAATGGTGCTTATTGTTACCATTATTCTTGGGGCCGTCCGAAGTATTGTTCCCCCCATAATTCTTGCCCTCGTGATTGTTACTGTGATGATTGTTGCAATTGTTATGGCGGTAATTGGAATATCCATTATTATTGTAATTATTTCCGTTATTGTAATGGTGACTCTTATTATTCTGGTGATTTTCGCTCCGGCCGTACTCGAACGTCCCGTAGGATCTTTCTGGTCGGTGGCGGGGATTGTTGTTGGAAATATAATTGCTGTTATTGCTGTGACTTTTATTGGGATTGTTAGGGATATTGTTGGAGTGTTGCTGCTGAACGCCTTTGAGGGCGGTGCGGACAAGATCTTGAATCATCTCACAGGCGTGGCGGATCTGCTCCGGCTTTCCGGTCAAAGTTGCCGCCTGCTCGTCCAAATCTTCTAGATTGTTATTGACGGGGTCAAATTGGACCTTGGCCCCCGTTTCGGTCCGGATCTTCTTGATCGTGTCCCCACCTCGGCCGATGATGAGCCCCACGGCGATTTTTGGGACTGGGTAGCGGATGACCTTTAGTCGGATTTGTTGGGTTGTACTGCCGGCGGTCGTGGTGTTGCTGCTGCTCCCGCCACCTCCAGTGCTGGGATTATTTCCGGGGGAATTGGCGATACTGTGCCCCGGACTCGGTCGGTGGCGAGGGTGACTTGGGACCTCGTGGTGACCTGGATGGACTTTGTTGGTGCTGGGGTAGTTTCCAGGGGAAGAGCTGGTCGTTTCAGAACTGGACCGCGTGATGAGTTCGTACACGAGTTGGCGGGCGTGCTGGAATATTGAGGGTGGAATTAATTGACACGTCACGGTCACGTCACGCCAATGTTTTATTATCAAGCTAGCTTTACATGCATATACGACCCAATCGGGTCAACACAAATTTCTGAGCAGTACACAACTGTGACCAATCAGGTCAATACAAAATTGGCCTCATCCTATCAATAAAGCAAATGCGACAAAACAGTTTAATACAAACTGTGTCAAATCAGGTCAATACAAAGCTGGCCCAATCCTATTAATACAAAACTGTTCGTGATCAGGTCAATACAAAACGGTGACAAATCAGGTCAACAAATAATTGGGCCAATAATAGCTGCAACAAACCAGGTCAAACAACTGATCCTATCAGGTCAATTTGCAACTGACACTATAAGGTCAATGTAAAAGTGACCCGGGCAGATGACAGTAAAGACTACTCCACACACACATAATAATGACCTGATTATATTACGACCGAGTCACTTTCACAATATAAAAACCGTCTCGTTGTAATGGTGTTCACATCATGTCACGAAAGTAAATAATCAAGATCTGCGAACTCGGTCACTAAGGTCAGGTCAATAATATGATACAATCCGGTCAACATAATAATACAATGAAGTGTAATAGAATCAGGTCAATACTATATAATTAAATTAGATCGCTAATATAATAGAATCAGGTCAATACTATATAATTAAATTAGATCGCTAATATAATAGAATCAGGTCAATAATATAACCTACTTGGACAAGATCCGCCGGTCCCACCATCCTGAGTGTTTTATCGAATTCATCATACGTATTTGAATGCTGAATGACATTCATCTTCGCCCCGGATTTCTCTTGCAAAGCCTTGATATTCTTCCCGCCCTTCCCGATCACCAGCCCCACCTTGTCCGTTGGGATGAGCATGTCAATCTATTGGAAAAAAAACTCAATTCAAGGTCAAATGTACATTATGCTTCTCGCCCAAAAACGTGTGAGTTTGATCGGGTTACCGTAATATCCCCGGATTCCGCATCCTCATCACCCAAAATGCCGGAGACGTTGATCTTCTGGAGGATGTCATCTTCGGAGGGTGAGACGGCCTTGTTCTTACTGCTCCCCGAATGGCCCAGGAAGTCCTCCACCCCCAGAAGATCCGACTGGGGTCGTCCAGGAGAGGACAAGCGCCGGAGGTGATCATTGAAGCTCGTGACCGTGATGGTGTCCATCTCCTGGAGGTCGTCGTTCCAGGCCATCTTGTTCCCGATGGATGAGGGGGAGGAGCCACCGCCATTGTTCGGGCCTCCAGAAGCTTGTCCCCCGTGATTGGTGTCCAATTGTGACTGCGCATGCCCTGGAGAATGACCCTCGTCTTCCATCTTCTTACCACAGTGGCTGGGCCCATGCGCCGGCGCACTGTCCCTGCTCTTGTCCATCTCTTGTCCAGAAAATCCTCTCGGAGGATGAGTAACTAGCAGTGATTTTTCTGCTTTTTCCTCCACACGTTTCTCTTGACCAGCAAGCAACAATGGAGGTTGTATTTTAAATTTAAATTTTAAATTGTATTATATTTTTAGTTAGTTCTAAGTCGAATATTATTCATGACACAAGATCAAATACTTGAATTAAGGATGTTATGACTATAGTAAATAAATCCTGCAAAAACAGAGGTTAAATCCGATTTCAAAATATTTATTTATGTTTATTTGGGGATTAGGACAAAGATATTGACGTAATAGCGTGGGATATTTTTTTAAATCGACCAGAGTCGCCCAAGGACAAAGACCAAAATTATTTCCTCCTCCAGTTACAAAAAACTACAAAAAGTTGGGGGTTTGGGGCAATTACAAAAATCGAACTTCACAAGGAAAGTTGCCCCGAATTGATGCCCACATTGATTAATTGATCATGAGAGGTAAGTCTTCATTAATTGCTCCCCATCATGACATGTCCGAATAAGATGCCTCTGCAAAGATGCACTTTGCTCAGCCTCGCCCTCACTCAACTCACTCTTCTCTACGTCTCTACAGCTCTGTTTGCTTTGTAGATGTCTCTCTCCTCTCTCGGCTCTCTCTGTCTCTGTCTCTGTCTCTGCCTTTCTGCTCCAGCAGCACTCCAGCACCTTTCACCTTCACCACTTTCGGCATTCTTCGGTTTCACTTTCACTTATAGTGAATAAAGCGAATACACAACCACCGCATCGCATCGACGAATCGACATATTTCAATATTATTTCATTCTCATTCCTCTGTATTGAATTGACTGCATTCTGTATTCTGCATTGTTGATTGCAAATTGCAATGGAAAAGGGAACGCAAAGCGCGAACGGCTGCAAGTTGCTTTAATTTCCCCCTCTAATTCCGAATAAACAATTTATTATAGATAATTAATAATTACACTGGAACTTACACTGGAATAACCAGAGAACGAAACTAATTTATTAGCATTAATTTGTATTTTGTATTATTAAACTAAAAATTCCCGTCCATGTCCTTGTAACGTTGTAACTGGTCGTAGTGTAGCAAACAATTCAAAATAATAAAAAAAATATTATTATTATTATGTAAAAATCTTATATTCTCAAACAATGATGAAGGAAGTAGTTTCAAAGCGGCACAAGTGCAAAGACGGGCTTTATCCTTCGTACAATGGAATCTCTCTATAACCACATTTAAGGGAAGGACCAATAATGTTTCTATAGAGAAATGTTGTTACACAGAGCATGAATAATTTTGGGGCAAAGGGATAACATACAAAAATCTCATTTTAAATGGGTATTTGCACGTGTTTTAATGCGAATTACAGAATTCTATTTGAGACTTGTTGATTTGGCTCCAGCACGGTGTTTAGTTTCGCCATTTTGCCCGCTCAAAAAATAAATGTCGTTACAGTGGAGTCTTTATATAAGTCTCTTTACAACAACATTTCTCATTAGCATTGTTTTAATAACAATATTTTTTCCGGTCTTCTTACATATAAGCTACATATTTTATATAACAACGTTTCCCTGTAACAATATTTTAGGCTCCTACCTTCCGAGTTGCTATGTAGAGACTCCACTGTATAGGGCACTTCTATCACGTGTTTTCTATTATGAAGGGCGGGGGGAAATATATTGTTACAGGGAAATGTTGTTGTAGAAAATAAAAATATTGTTGTATATAGAACGAGTTCATAATGTATAAATGCTACGGGGGAATGACAATCTTGTTAAAGAGAGGCTTGTTAAAGAGAGACTCCACTGTACAGTATAAAAAAAACCCGTGGCACGGAACTTTGATATAGGTAATGTACATGCCATGTTAATATTACGTCAAAGTGTTCCATATAGCCTCAAAATGGTTTCATTTTATCACAAAAATAAGGCGTAATAATCCTTAAAAATAACATCTTTGCGATAAAATGAGATTAAACGGATGGACAAATAAATCCTGCAAAATTGTACGTTATTCATCGATTTACAGTGCTAAATCTGCTTATTTGTTCACAATGCATTAGGGAATACATACCCAAATCTGAAGACACGAAAATAATAATTCCGTCGATACTAGGCACACGTTTTCAACGCATAATTTAGCCCAGCCAAATTGGCAATGAATTTTTGCGCATAGTACGAATAGAAATAGGAAATCATAAAAGGCAGAATCGGAAAAACTTTGTTTTTTACCATTTCGAGCTAGTTTAAAGTTACTTTGACATCAAAGTTTAAAAGCAATTGTTACAAAAAAATAAAGCATAAGAAGCAGGATTTAAAAAAAAGAAGCTTAACAAGCGTAACAACGAAAAATTAGGGAATCCTATGAGAGCATTTGCCCTACAATGTGTAGTAAGTTAGTACGGATAAGGATATTCTTTGCACTTGTGCCGTTTTGAAGCCACACCCGTCATTATTATTTGAAAATACAATGACTTTTACTTAATAATTTATTTTTATTATTTTGAATTATTTGCAACAAATAATTGGCAATAATTAGCAATTAGCACTTAGCATTAGCATTAGACAGCAATCCAGCTAATCCAGCACTAAAGTTCAAAGCTATAAAGCAGTGTTTTCCTTCTTCGATTCTCGTTCTTGTCCATGTCGCTTTCACTTTCACTTTGCACTTTCACTTTGAGCCGGCGGAGCATTAAAAGTTATTCGCTATCCTTACTTCGTTGTTACACCATTAAATCTGAAATCTCCGAGAAATATTGTAATTTCCATTTCCGAATTCCCCGAAGATCCAAAAAATCCTAATCATTTACTAATCGTTGCATTCCATGAGAACGGAGACCACATAAATTAATTAGTATCCCAAAAAACCAGAAGATTCCCCCCGGTTTTTATTCTTTCCAATTCCTATCCATAATCAAATTGTATAAAAGAGATCTGTTCCGTGCGGAACAAGTGAAGGACGTTACAAATTAAATTCACGTGCATTCTTTTGACGTATTTTTTGAGATTACTCAGATTTCTTCGAGCCCAAGATGGTTGACGTGGAGCAGGAGCAGCAGCAGTCGTCGCTGGTAGTTTCCCCGGAGGATTCCTCGCTTTCCCCCGTTCTGGAGGAGGACCTGGAGGAGATGACGCAGTACGAGCTTCAATGCGCCGCCTGGGAGCACACGGCCGCCCAAGACATGAATGGCTACGACCACGACCTCTACCGGCCTCAGGAGGCCCCTCAACATCCGCCATCATCCGCGCCTTTGGGGACTTCTGGCGGGGGCTTCCCGGGTGCCTCCAACAATCCGGGGAATCCGAAGGGTCAGCCCTTTGAGGGGATGTCCAACCCCAATCTGGGGAGCTCCGTCTTCACCAGCAAGGTCCATAAGGAAACCTCGGAGGAGTCCTGGCACTCCCAGAAGATTGAGGAGACCGTTCAGGTGGGAATGGCTGTCAGTGACCTTCAAACGACCTTCAATGTCTCGGGGATCTTTTTTTGAGGCGTCATATTTAAAAGATTTAAAGCCAATTTTTTGGCTCTATCTTACCATTGTTAAACTATTTTTGGCATTAACTACATTATGAGATGACTTTTGAACTGTGCCAAGTTTTTTTTGGTGCCAAAGTTGCTTGCTACAACAATTAGCACGTATAATTACTTTGTGGCGCCAATTTATGAATTTTGAGCTCGATTTGGGTCATACTTATGATATTTCAATTATTTTTTACTCCAACTTATGATTTTTGAACTCTTATTCTCTTCAATTTATGCTTTTTGAATTATATTTGGCGCTAAATTGCATAAATTGACGAGAATAAGAGTTCAAAAATCATAAGTTGGAGTCACAAATAATTCAAAAATTACAACTTGGCACCAAAAAAACTGCAACGCTACCTATTTTGGAAGCCAAATGACTTTTTAATGAATTTTGGCGCCGATTTATGACTTTGAAATTATTTTTTGTGCCAAATTAAGATTTTTGAACTATTTTTGGTACCAAATGACTCTTGAACGAATTTTGGCGCGAACTTGTTATTTCGTAACTATTTTCGGCGCCAAATGACTTTTGAACAAATCTTAGCTCCAAGTTGTAATTTTCGAAATATTTTTAGCGCCAACTTGTGACTTTTTATATTCTTTGATGTCATCCGATGATATTATACTTTATTTTAGCACCATCCAATGCATTTTTATTGTTTTGGCGCCGTATTATGACTTTTCAGTTAGTTTGATAATATTTTGGAACTTCTTTTTAACAATCTTGTCGCCTTCATGTGTTATATTTAAATGATATTATCTTACGACTTTTATTATTGCTTATGGCCATTTTTTAGGCTGACTCATGATTTTTCTGTTTTCAGGCGGAAATCACCGTTCCAGTGAACAAGGTGGGCCTAATCATTGGCCGTGGCGGCCGAACGATCAAATCCCTCCAGGAGAAAACCCGAACGAAAATGCATATCATCCAAGATCTGAGCAAGTACAACCTGGACGAGGCGAGCGTGGATGAGAGTGCGGATAAGACTCTCATCATTATCGGGGCCCCGGATTCTGTCATCGTAATGCCCGAATCAGAATTTCAAACCCTTTCTAATATTCCTAAGTGTAAAAAGTTTTTTTTTAGGTCAAAAACACGAAAATATGTGTAAATAGGGATGTGAGTTTCAAAGTGACCTGGCATATTGGTCACTTTGGGCAGGTTTTATGACCTGGCATTTTGGGCATT
>JAQGBT010003997.1:0-17831 GCA_034698585.1 Disparrhopalites patrizii | reverse complement strand
AGAGAGAGAGAGAGAGAGATACAGAGAGACAGAGAGAGAGAGAAAGGCAGGGTAAAAGTGGTGAAAGTGTTCGCGCTGTGCATAGTCCCAATGTGCTGGCCATGCTTTCACTCTCCTAAGGCTGGGGCATTATAGCATACATGTAGATGGAATGCATTAAAGTTAATGAAGACAAAATCACACTACATCCTCATTCACGTCGTTGACGAAGGCGTAAATATCTTTCTTCCGCCAACACTTTCTTGTAATCCTGCGCACTACTTAAGTAAATGACTAAAACATTCAATGCAAAGCAAGTGCAGGCCGTGGGATTCCATTTAATGCACAACATCACACCATTTGCACCCATGAATGAGGTCAAACTCTGTGTAGGGGTAGGGATCATAAGTCCGGTGCAGAAATGGATGTAAATTATTAATTACATCAAATCCCGTTGACAACCGGTGGATTACGAAGTAAAAAAAACGACAGGAAATTTCGCATTCCTGCAAGAATTACCGTTAGTGCAGTAAATTTTTCACACGTTAAACAATGTTTCTTGTAATAGGGAATTGCTTTTTTTTTTTTACTAAATTCTCACATCGTGTAATTGTTTCAAAATGTGTTCAGGATGATCGTGATCGTGGTTACTTTGAAGGCACGGATTAGCGCTTCATGTGCTAATATGAGTTTTCCATAAGGATGTTGAAGGACCAGTTAATTTTTAATGAAAGAATTAACCATTTCCTTTAAAGGGTAATTTTCATACATACTTCTTGGATCCTATCTTTACGGTATTTCCTAATTTAACGGGCGAGGCGGACAACATACTAATTTGGCGGACAACGCGGTCGGCATAGTAATTTGGCGTACCATCCGGACACTAATTTGGTGGACATTGATTTTGCGGGCAGACGGACAACATATTATTATATGTCAATATTCGTATTGAGCGCATTGTCCGCCAAATTAGTTTCCGCCTACTGAGGTTGTCCGACAAGTTCTTATCTTGCACGCTAGTCCGCCGAATTAATACGCTGTTCGCCTTGTCGCCAAAAAAGTATATTGCCAGTTTCGTTTGCCAAAGTAGGCTATCCCATTTTCTCCCTCCTTACTTGTCTCACTCTTCTCTGTTTTCCTTTCTCTTTATTTGTCTCTCCTTTCGTCTATCTCTCTTTTTTTGTCTATCGTTTTTCGTCCTCGCTTCTGTTCTTTATTTGTCTTTCTCTTCTCTATAGATGTGTCTCTCGTCTCGATTTCCTCCCTCTCGGTCTCTCGCTCCCCTATTTCCCCCTTTCTCTCTACTTTATCTTCCGCGTCTCTCCTATATTTTCCTCATCTCCCCTTGGTCACTATATCCTCCGGCTGTTATATAATACGTGTGTTCAGGGAGAAGTGCATAATTGGATCAGTTCCACGCGACCCTAAGAGGAAACAATCCTGGCGGTCCCACGGGGAAAGCTGAGAAACGGAATAGGGATTAAAAATTTATGTATTCCCCAGTCACCCAAAAGGTTTCAAGAACCGTTTTTAAATAGATGCCCACTTTAATTACTTTATGCGAATCCTTATGAGGCACCGACCCCGGAACAATTTTTTTGATTTGTTAACCCCCATATGTGTAACATGTGATTTTTTTCACGAGTTTTACATCCCATAATTTAAAAACGGAAAGGTTTGGAGTCAAAATACTCATCAATTCTGAAAGTTCGATTTCTTAGCATTACAACGAGCTAGTGCTCGTATATCTACGCCTGGCTATAGAGAAGTTATAATTATAAGTGGGAGAGCCGCTTGCGTTTTTCGGCAAACATGTGTACATTCATAGATACGGAATGTGTTGTTATCCTTTAGTCTGCTTTCTCATACCACTTTGCCGCGCTCTTGCGATGTTGCGATCTTCCAACTTCCCAGTATGTACAATCATTCATTCAATGCGTTTATAATAGACGCATTGTATGGCTTGCGTTTGCTAATTTATTAATACATACATTAACAAACGTATAGTAGGCCTGAATAGCCGTATTAATTGATTGAAGGATTCCAAAATGCGACCAACTGGCATGGTCGAGCAGACCGCATCTGCTTCTGGCTTTCTCTCGAAGCTTCCCCCCCCCCCTTTGAGTTTTTTATTGGTGAATTTAACAATGAAAACGTGAAGCGTTATTCATTGACAAAAAAAGCGTCACGCCGCGCCGTGACGCTATTTAAGAGTTAAGTTAAGAGATATGACATTATTAATTATAATGATAATTAAACTACCTGACTTATTCAGAAGCCGCATACTTATTACATCGGCAACAAGAGGACATATTTCCTCAGGTTCTCTACGACAAAAATTTGTTCACGTTTCCGAAGTACATACAGTAAGGTCGTACATAGTTATTCATATACATATTAGCATACGCCACTTACGGGCTCATCACAAATATGTATTTACACTTGACTATATAATATTATAATCTTAACTAGTCGACAACAACACGGACCTCGCCATCATTTTTATTGTGAAGATTCACAGTGTCACATTGATTTCCAGAAACAGACATTAAAAGTACATCGCTTTCACATGCACATCTAAATTTATCCCAGAAATTCCACACTATAGAATAACCTTTACACCGTGTCCCCTGTTTCACCACTTTTTACTTTGTGAAAAGTATAAAGTGGAAAGAAAAAAGTAACAAGTGCAAAGTGTATTTTTAAAGAAATCGTGTTTCACCGAGATACGTAGCAAGTTCATTTATTTACTGTATAGCTTCGCAAAACCCTCGCGTTAATTACTAAGGAAAGGTGAATGACTTTTCAAACGGACTTTGCATAAAAGCGTTTCGCCGTTACAACGCAAAGCCATAAACGAAAGCTCAACTTTGTAAAGTTCCAGCGTCGTTCTTATAGTCACTGTTTACTCTGCAGTACTACATCCCATGTTATTTCTTCTGAGAGATCCGGGAAAGGGAAAATTTCCGGAGTCACTTGCCACTTTCTTTAGACAATAACGTCATTCCCACCGGGGATATGCAGTATTAATTATTATTAACAAATTTTGAAAAGCAAAGTAAAAAGTCCGGTGAAGCAGCATTACTTGTCTTAAGCATTATGCTTATTGGCAATCAAAGGTAGGGTTGCAAAGTAATTTTATTTTTCATGCTTTTAGTTATGCGTATATTTACTTTGAAGAGTTAACTGTGAAGCGCTCTCACTTTTTACTTGACCAAAATTTTGTCAAATGGAAAGAAAAAAGTACTGGTGGAATAGGGGTCATGTTTTCTCGCATGTCTATACACTTTTTCGGTTTCGAAGGAACATTATATTGTGTATGCGCATGTATGATTATTTTATCTTGAATACATTTTGACTATATACAAGCACAAAATTTGTTCAACCGTGAACTCGAAAAAGCTTTGTTTTTCCCTGAACAATTGTCGGCCAGCCATTAGCCATAGCATTTATTTATGTGGCTTTTAATGTGCTCATATTATGTAAAAAGCTTCGCCCGTACGTTTGGTGTAGCCTCAAACCACAAGGAATTTTTAGCATGTTCGTCCAGCATGCTGTGTGAATATTACTAGTTTGGCACAAGTAAATATTTTAATTCCTACATATTTTTTTTTATTTGCTGGCTTCGTTCACGTTTTCATGAGAGGAATCAACTGGTTTGCAACATTGGTCGTTGTCTAAATTTCTACTTTGACTATTACTTCTACCACTCGCATTACAAATGCGGATCCATATAGTTCGATTATTATCTAGAGCTTCCACTTGAATGTCATTGGGCCTCACTTCAGGCAATGTAATCAACTTGAGCTGTCCATCCGAGCTATTGCTCAGCTTCCGGCCTGAAAGTATTATATTCCCACTACTTTCCACTTCTATCTCAAATGTGGCTAAATTTAGGAGTTTCGTATTAATCCCAATGCTGTAGGCTTTGGCTTGTTCACTCTCCTCAGCACAGGAGATGACCATCTGAAATCCGCCGATCTCCACCCTCTCCTGGTCGCCCATCAATTCAATGACGTTATTTTGTTTGTCTTGGAGTCGCATCGAATGTTGTAGAATGTAAATATTCGGCAAATCCTCCTTCCATTTCACTTTTATAGTGTCCTTTTTTAGCTTCAGAAGTCGGGATCTTCCTGTGGGCAAAGCAAATATATGTGCAATTTAATGCTTTTGTAAATACATTGACCGGAAGGCGCATCAAAATGTCATCCGTTCTTGCTCTCATTGCAAGTCTCACGCATGATATTGTGTCCCCTTTCTTTCATCAATGTAATGTGGACTATAATAATGCTGGACGAAAATCAAGAGAGCTTCAGTGGTGTCTTATAAATGCAAGGCTTTGAAAATACAACGGACGTAGAACAAAATTTGCAAAAAGCAAAACATTTATAGGCAAACTTATATTATGCAGTGGGCTCAGAAATACCATGAAAACTTTGTGATTGATGATGGTGAGATGGTGACCTATAATTGTCTTGCGGTTTCACAAATAATAATGACTAAAAGCACATACAGCGGAGCATTATAACGACGCGACGGCGTGACAGTTACAAGAGCGTCGGCGCAGACTTACCATCAAGTGTTCGCGGAACGAAGTGTGTTGAAGCATCAGAATCTGGCAGCGAAAGTGACCCAGCTTGCTGTAGGTTGGAATTTGTTCCTCCCATTTCGCTGACTCAAACCACGCCACAGAAGTTCCCAGGTCACCTGAGGGATTCTGGGATACACCGACGGTCCCGTGCTCAGTCCTTATGTTACGTTGGTTTCCTTCAAAGTCTGGAAAAGTCAAAGCACTTGTACGGGTGCATTAAATAATTGGCTATATGTAAAGGGAAAAGGGAAGTTCTTATTCCAACTTACAAAAGCCTGTGAATCCCAGATTATATTCTTGATATTGCTATTATTGATTATGTCACACAGGAAATCAGGATATGTATTCTTATAATTATATTTATGTTGTACAAAAAACTAGTCTGTGCTCTTCCCACGTTTCCACACATGAGACAAACAATAACAATTAACAATAGTTGAACTCCAGCAGGCAACAGCTAATGATGTTAGCAAAATCTGCAAAAATAAAATAAATTATTACGTTATCATTCACTCTGTTTGGCATTGACACGTTAAAACTTGTAAATACTATTGGTATTGATGAATAATAGTCTAATTCCTCAGTTGATAGTTTGCTAGTCTGTCAAGTCAAGTACCACGTCTGTCAGCGCTACATCGCTCACGGTCACGGTTCAAAACAGAACAAGCGTTTGCCACGTGGATGTGTTTTTTAAGCATTAAGGGCAAGAGCACGCCAAACGCGACCATTGCATATTGTGGTATACCACCTTGCCACTGTGCCATGAATACGGAGATATATACATATTATAATAGTCATGAGAGCATTGCATATTTGCAATAATTAGTCACAATAAAATACAGGTAAGTATAAGTAGTAAGTAGTACCTATCCGAATTGTGAATGACTGGCATGCAAAAGTAATAATATCAGAGATCAGAAATCACAGTTTGGTGTATTTTTCGTTTATGCAGACACAAACAAATATAATTGATAGAATAGGCTAAAATAAATTCGTGTCGAAATGAGAAATTCGTCATATCCAGGTCAGAAACTGTCTCAGTCACCAGTCTCACCAGTACCCTTGATAATTGTAATTGGATTGCAATTTACAATACAATCTTCCTGTGTCTGTGTGTGAGTCCTGTGTTTCCCATTCCGTACTCCCACTGTTGCGCTGCAGGAATATCTCCTCCTCCTTTCACAATAACTGCGTAGGACCCGTATGAGGCGGTCAATTTGCCAAACATTCTCACAACAATCACAGATCACAGCAACGACAGCTTTTGCAGTAGTAGCCATTTAAAATTCATTCTTTAAATTAAATATCATGTATTATATAATTGATAATAGATACAATTTTATGGTGATACCAAATACCAATGCATGAACCTGGAAGAGCAAATTCTTGATAGTGTTTACTGTAAATAAAGTTGTGCTGTCAGTCCTTCCTTTGTGGGTCATGTCACTGTTGTTTTGTAGACCGCGATTCCGGAACTCGTCCCTTGAGATGGTAATTCTCATGCTAACTAAATGGAAAACCCGCTTACGGTCATGCCATTTTGGAGACGGTCAAACAAATCATAAAAATGCTATTTCTGCCACTGGGGCTTCCGTGGTAGCAGTTTTACTGACGAATTTCTAGCGAGCGACATTTCCTGGGCAAATGGGTAAGGGCAGGAAGTCGGAAGATAACCAGTCCAAGTGCATGCCTCACATGCCTGTACTATATAATACAATAATACCTACATTGGGACAAATAGTGAATGCCTGCCACTGTAAAGCTCGTCCATCAGTACTAGAGCAAATGCACTGCATTTCCATCTACATACAATTGTATTAAAATGCAAACTTTTCCCTGCGAAATAGGCTCGTCCTTATTGTTAACACAGGAACAAGTGCGTTTTCGAAAGTGATCCAAGTACAAATAAACATTCATAATTCATGAATGAAAGACAACGGTAACAATAACAAATGTGATTGGAAATGAGAAAGTAGGGACATAGCAGGCTCAACATATTTTCTAGCATTATCCATTGAAGAATTAGTTAACCACCTATTTATTCTATTAAGGAATAATTTTACTTTTACGACGTTACACAGCAGGCAGTAATCTGTAGCCCCCAAATGTATGAATGGACTCTGCACCGTTAGCGGCACGGACCGACAAATGCTAGACAACATCAGTAGAAACAATTATTTGAATACTTAAGTATTCCATTCAAAAGGTGGACTTTGTTCAAAACTATTTTTAAGCTTGGGTTCACACGGAAAAACTTTCTTAACGTAAACAAATTTTGTTGGTTAAGGGATGGTAAGTTTTTCCTAGTTGCGCAATAAAATCCTCTTGCAACAGAGATATTCTTCCCATATGCGTCGTTGCAGACACAGTACACAAGGTTTAATTAGAGGATGGATAAAATGTTTCTTTTGGCCCAAGTACGAAGCAGTCACAAATGCGCTTGAATCTGTTGCTGTAAACAAAGAATAGCATCTAGCGGCTTCATTTAGGACTATTTTCACGATCATTTACGCACATTCACAAAAAAAATGACCGTGACTGGAAAATGAGTTCGTAAATAAAAATATCTCTGGAGGCTTCCTCACACATATCGTCTCTTGGTGGCTACTAAAGGAGATTTCCGAATCCTTCTGAAAGGATTCATCTTTAAATGAACATCAAATGACATTTAATGACATTTATGAAAATCCGGAATGGGGAGCACAAATTTCATAGGCGCACAGGCGTACTATGTACATACGCCGGAATTATTAATCCCAAAATCCTACGATGATTGTAGGATAACTTCAATATCAATGAATAACAGTCAAATATTGTCTATTATTATTGCAGAATAATTAATCCCTTAGCGATGGATGACAACCAAGGACAAGAAGCGGATGAGGAAAGTGAGGGAACCCCGACCCCTTGCAGTAGCGAAGAATTATTATTACCTGAAGACACTGACCTAGGTCAAATCTATGGGGGTCCTCCACATAATTCAAATGACTACTACGTACCAAAATTCACCTGCTCCCAGGAGACATCTCATGTCGGATCAAGCAACACAAATATGCTCGTGAGTACTGTATGAAAGTGCTTCCTGTCGTATTTATTGCATAAATATAATTTTATTAAAGACTCCATGGATCCTAACAGGAACATCCTAATCCTGGCATCCCATTATTATTGACAGATGCAATTAGTATTATGTCGGATCCAAGCACGGGTACGGGAAGTAGTAGCTCCAGCCTATGGTACAAGTTTGAGGTACCTGAGGATCCTGAAGAAGACTCTTTCTTACCGAAATCAGCATCGACGTCCAGCGTTCCAGTGCTCCCTAACGGTCAGATGGTCGCACCTGGGAACACGGATTTACATGGAGACTTTGTTCAGGACAATGATTTCGCTTATAATTTGGACCTACTACAAGTCATATCTGTATCGTCTCCATGGCCGGATCTGATGCCTGAACAAACACAACCAATTGAGTTGGAGCCCCATCAACCTGCCTCTATTTGTTCGCAAGTTGCTCCTTCTTCGAAGAAGAGCGATTCAGTTACAAGCGTATCAACATCCACTGATGGTTTAATCAAAGTCCTGGAAACTGGTGTCACAACCAGTGATTCCAACCAACTAAGCAGTTCGTATACGTCTTTTGATAATAATAACAACGAGGCTGATGTTGTCGGTAGGAATGGGTATTCGTTGTGGCCATCGAAAAAAGACAAAAAAATGGTTTCCATCGGCCGCGAATTGGTTCTGGTAGTCCCTCCTCCTGCTCTTATTGTATACCGTACCGAAAAACAGATTTCCAAGAATGCTAACAAAAAGAGAATTCTTGTCGTCGAAAACAATGACGAGGAGTCGAAGCTTCGGGAACAATTCGAACACAACCTTCGGGCTCTGGGGAAGAGGATGAGAAGAGATAATGTAGAAGCCCTTCAAGTTATTCGGAGAATTCAGTCCAGCCCAACATCCGAGGTTTCTATGGATGATTTTTCTGCACGTGAAAGATTCTATCGACGGAAGCATTTAGTAGGTATGTTTACTTCCCTTTAATTCAACGGATGTACACAGATAATTTTTTGGAAGATTTTATTACTTCAATTTTATTACTTGGAAGATGGGACGAGCTCAGCTAGCACAGAATGTTCGAACGGGCGCCAAAAATGCGCGTTCGGTGGATTTGCGCCTTAAATGCATCAGTTTTGTCCGCCCGCGCAGACATGCAAATTTGGTCCAGGAAATGGGTCTGTTTATGCGCATGCTCTATTGGATAGGCGCAAAATAAACACATAAATTTCTCGTATTTCATCGCGCAAAAAACCCATGCATCCTTAAAGCGCATTATACCCACCGAAGCTTACACTAATTTCCTATCGTCATAAATAGCATTTAATGCGCAATTTAGCTGAATCTGTGCTAGCTGGAAGACTGTGCGAAACCCTTGAATTTGTTTGAAATGGTTATTATTATTAATCACTTCCAGCTTGGCAAGCAGCAAATTCGATGCCAAGAACAAAAAAGATCCCATTTGAAACTGAAATTCCCCTGGCGGCGACAACCTACCTCAAATCCAGCCTGCCCAAATGTGAGCGCGTGCGACGTTTAATCATTAAAGTATTTGGTTGCGGTTACTCGCACTATTACGTCAACGAACTGTTGACTCAACTGAGTGTTGACCAATTTAATGCCAAGTACAATAATCTCAAGACCGTGGACGTCCTCCCGGGCTTTGGACTCATTCAACGAATGAAAATTTTTATGAAGGAAAATCCGAAAGTATTGGAACGGGATGAGATTATGACTTACACTTATCGTGATTACCTAGAGAATCGTCATAGTATTCAAGCCTAAACTATACTTCACAGATTTACGGTTAACATTTCTAAAAATTTGCGTGACAGATTAGTTAGTAATAGAACATCCACCAAAATCCGTGACAATAAACGTAAATACGAATATATCCTCTCGTTTTCATTGGCTGTCCGTGAATTTCACAATATTTAGTTGGTACTCGTAACTATTTAGTTTGTTATTTATGTAGTTATTTATTTAGTCGGTAGTTATTTAGTTTTTCTGACGGATGACTGGGACATGATATATGGCCGTGCCTCCTGAGATGGGCCGGTCTGCCTCGATTTGTCGGTTCCTCAATGTGCGTCATAACTTCGAATCGCGAAAACACATACGCAGGGACCTGACATAACAAGTTAAACTACGCCGCATGTGAGACCTTTGCTTTTATGAACGGAGTAATAGTATGGAGAAGATCACGTTTTAGGAACATTTACCTGTCTAAAGATTAAACAAGTTGATTCTTTGTCATTCAAAGGTGTTTTGGGAGTTTAGTAACAGAGCTATATAGATTTTACTTTTTTTTTCTTGTGCAACTTTCAACTCTCCAAACTTGTAAACAGTTTCACGGTCAAACTTTACATATTCACGTGCAACAGTGAGATTGAGATTTGGACGAATCCCGGCTAATATTGTCGCTATTGAAAGCAATTTAGAGGGATCAAGGACAAAAATATGATAATATAGATTATCCTGTTGGAATTGACTACACAAAAATTTTATTGTCGGATGGCATTCATTAGTACTCGTTTAATAGTTGTTAATTTGGAAGCCTTATATATACATTATATGTACCCGGCAGTTCCTCTCTTCAAATCCTATGAATTTCGTGGATCTTACTGAAGATGTAAATTCGGATATTTCTTGCACAATTGATTTTGTTTCCAATTATTATTCACCATAATATCGAGGGCAAAAGAAGAATTGGCATACGAAATAAGTTTTACGTGTACACGGACAGATTTCTGAAGGTGAGTGGATTTTGAATTACTAACAATCTTAAAGTTCATTGATATAACCGGATTGATTTTCTGTGGTTTTGAAGGACCCGAGCTATGTTTTTCGTCGTTGTCGTTATGCATCAATGCAATTAAAAAAATAGTGGAATTGGGCATTTTGATAAATCTATTAGGTGATTACAATTACATAATCACGCAGTCAAAAGACCAATCTATCAAAGGTTATGATGTTATGAAGGTATCTTAAACTACAAAGAACGAATATCTTATGGCATTTGTTTTTGCAGTACTGAAGGCATGCGGAAGAAAACCGTTTTTCGACTTCCGCAACTTCACCTTACTCATAGCCTTAGTCAAAAAGGCAAACAGTTCGGAAAACATCATTTACGACTAGTAGCTGGCAAAGGTACGTTCTCATAAATTATGTACCAAGTCTGACCGCTTTAAAGCATTGGCTATGTTCGATATTCAGACAAAATTAGGTTTCTTGACTATTCTTGTAGTGTGATATAATAGTGAAGTAGAAATGCGTCTGCAAAAAGTTTCAGAACATATGAACCCTAATGTTTCCAAGAAGGTCCTCAGTCCGTCAATTAATGGTTCATTTGTGCAAAGGGCCTCTGCGTTTGTCGTACGTGATTGTGTCATTGTGTTAACATTGCGGTGTGTGTATCCTTCCGACTAATCAAGTGCTGATTGTAAGATGATGAAGTTAAGTATATTCGTAAGGGTCACACTTTCGTACCTACGCTTGCCGTAATTAGGATGTGTGTACATTACATATGTGTAGTTTCATGGTAAGGAGGTCGGCACACTTATCATATTCTAGTTCTGCTTGTTTTCTTGTTTTATGTGTTTTGGTATAATAGTTGTGATCACATACATGACACGTTACAGCTTACTGAAAAGAAAAGGCTGAAACAAGAATTTAGTTGTGCGTTAAAAATGGTCTCGTGTATAAACTGTTGTAGCTGCTTGATTAACGAGAATCGAAAAACGTGTAATATCATTCAATTTTGGTCGTTGAGTTAAGGTAACAGGTAACGAAGTAACAATTACAAAATCGACGACTTTGGCTGAGATCACCGAACTTGACCTTTGTTTGTGTGCAGTGTGCATTCTCACGGTTTTATACATTTTCCGGCATAATTTGCTCAGTCAACCGACTCAACTGACTTTACAGCTTGGGCCTGTTTGTGTGTACGATACTAGCTAATGTTTTTTGTAAGGGATTTTGAGCTTCCTCGTGCTGCGTATAAAAGGGTAGGATTGTAAAGCTGTTCAAATCTAAAGCTGGAGTGACCAATGGAAGACTCAGGCTCAGGTCATGTTCTTGTAGCTCATTAATTGATTAATCAACATGCCAAAATTCTCGCGAAGCCCCAGTCTCGTGCGTTGGAGAACAAAACATTAAATACATGTTTTGTATGTAGTTTCAATTAGACCTCATAAACGCTTTTAATTAACACTGACGTAGCGATTATTGCTTTATGATTGTATCACGCATTCAGTTCTCGCGATTATTTGACCGTTTAACCTTGATGATTTTGGCAACTTGCATTACTTGCTGAACAAAGAACATCATCTGTTCAACTTAAAGTGTAACCCAACGAAGCGGGCTAAATATCTGCCGGTATTCCCACTTGGTTCATAAAAGGGATTCACAGCACACCAAAAATACAGCATCTGTGTAATATTGTATAATGCTGAGACTACATTAAGTTTAGCATATAAACAAATCAATACGTTCCTCGGGCATTTCTCCTTTTATACAGCCAACAACACATGAACTCAGTTGTTTTGAAGTGAATTTACATACATCGTGTATAGTTGTATAGGTAATAGATATACTATTACTGCTCTGCGGGGTGTACAGTAAACATGTATTGTAGTATATATCAAGTTCTTATATGCACTTAATGGCATACTACTACATATATGTGCAGTCTTGAATGCCAACGATTATAATTCATTTTTAATTTTCCAACGATTATAATACACTTTTAATTTTCCTCGACATACATTCGCCTCATCTCAGTTTGTCGTCGTGCTTTAATTTTTTTTTTTTGGATTGGGTAAATTATTTTTTTAAGTGCAAAATGCAAATACCCATTGCAAAGCAAGTATGCAATACGCGTACGATGTACATACATAGTTCTGCAGGAGACAGTATTGACTGTCTGCAGGGTATTCTGGATTACAAACTTTTTTGTAGGATAACTATAATATAGAAATTATTTCATTTTCTGAATTACGGATTACGAGAGCACCATATCCACGGGATTACGATTTACACTAAAATTATTTTATATTCTGATTTACGGAAGCGCATTGTAATTAATTTGACTGTAAATGTAATCCAAGATTGTGGATTACACATGGATTATTTGCCAACAAATTAATACAAGAGAAAATACACAACAATGTTTGCTGCTAGATTTCGAAAATACAAGTCTTACAGCTGATGAATATGAAAATGATTTTCGTCATCAATTGAAGACAAATTAATTCGAAACGGAGGAATCGTAAAATGTAATCCAACCCTCCAAATTCAGTTAGATTACTGATTACACTGTTGTAATCCTTTCGGGGATTACGGATTACTTTCTTTTAAACAATTCTTTTGTTTACGGATTCGGATTACGTAATCCGAATCCGCGATCTCAGGATTTTACTCCGGGATTAACAATATGCTTTTTGATTTGGTTTGTTTCATAAAAAGAACGTATTCAAATTCATGAATTATCCTTTTTGTTTTGTTGGAAGTGCTTTCAGTTCTAATGCTTAAAATATAGAAATGAGAACTTGTGGTAAAATTTCAAATTGTTTTACGATATTGTAAAAATTCAGAATGGTGTCTTCCCCGAAAAATTCAATCGAAAAATACGTTTAACTAAAGCAGAATAATTTCCCGACGCTTACTTTTCAAGTTTAGTAAGAAGCAAAAACTACTCATTGTAAGATATTGGTTTCAGGCCCTTAGAAAACAACGGTACAATAACAGTCAACTACATTGGCGCTATTTTCTTGGCTTTTGTACTTGAGTTATAGTTTATATCTGTTGACGGGGTCGTGGTCATTGGTCATACTGTCGCGCGTATTTGTATTGTTCGTTTGGTTTCCCAAACATTTAACAAATTAAGAGACACACATTTTATGAAGGCCGTACCGTCTGTAGATGCGGCTCGGTAGTCGGTAGCATACATATATATTTTTTCCGTGCACTCAAAGTATATTTACACGCAGAAAATATTATTTGATTGCCAGTATTTGATAGTCGACATTAAAATTCTCAGAAGGACCTTAGCCACAACGTTTTGCCTTCAAAACCAATACATGTCCCAAATCTCCAATGTTGTATAAACTCAGTTATGAAGCAGTGTATTAAATAAATAAAAATATACTTAGACGGAAAATATGCATTGGTGCAGCAGAAAGTTTTAATTACCAGCCAGCAGGCAGCATGAAATTGAAACGCTTTCCCGCACAGAAATTTTGTGTGGTTATGCCCTGGATCCAGATTTGTAGTACATTGTTAAAGAAGGCGCTGATCTAGGGGAATAATATGGTGAGAAAGAAGAAATGAGTTACCCAGTAACGAAAAGTTGAGATAACTTGCATATTTTTATTTTCAGATTTCCAGTCCTATTATTTCATTACGATTATTGAGGTGCAAGTGCAAGCATATTATAGGTACTTGTTAGTTATAACCTTCTTACTTCTTACTGGGTTGAAATTACCAGTTACTGAAATTAGATGATTTCTGCTAGGTGTTATAAAATCTTCCGTGTCTCGAGAAGATATCAAAATGTAATATTGTGGGACTCGTATCTATTGGTAGCTAAGTAGCTACTCTCGCAATAGAAGCCCTCCGACGTTCATACTTCATACTGTGAAAAAACGAATACAAGAAAATTATGAATTTAGTTTATTTATTTACTTCAACATTCGCATGAAGTAGAATAACTTTTATAATGTACTAAGTACTAGTCGAGTAAAATACGAGCCAATGTTTTTTTCAAGGTTGGTCCATATACCATTTTTAAACACATAGCGCGTGGAGGATGTTGAAAGCTGTAAGAAATGTTTTGTCTGTAAGGTTTGACATAAACTCGCAAACAGTATTTGTTTACACATTTACTGCTTTTTAGGTATATCCGCAAGAAACTAGCTTTTACAATTGCTATTCGTCATTCGTCATCACGTCTTTGTTGTTTGTGGCTAAGAGAAGAGTAAAATCAGCCCTGATAAAACTTGAGAGTTTTTGTAGAGAAGTTTGTTTAAACTTTTAATCTTAATCCATTCTCTCAGTTGTTAATGCAATCACAGCGTATAAGTTTTTGGAGGGATATAATGCGAAGGATAAACTCCGTCCTGGCGTATTATTAGGAAGCAGGAGAAGACGAACATATGTATTTTACCAACTCTGGCTTGCTCCCGGTCGGACATATTTTTATTATTAATTTGTGCTGATAGCTTGTGACCTTTGAACACTCTTCATTACAAAACTTATTCCGTGGGGGATGTTGTTTCGTTTGATAATATGAGAGATTATTAAGTACTTAAAAGATAGTGACTCTTAAATCTGTTTCTGAAGCTCCAAGTGAGGATGAGGAGCTGAAATGAGTCTGTGTCTGTGCACAGAATACGCACACTGGGAATATTGAATCGACTTTCGTATAGATGAAGTATAACATGGAGCGATAATATTGTGTGCTCCATGAATTACCCTGTTGATAATGAATAATTGTCATACCAGCTCCCCTCGTCTTGTTCGCTTTGCTTGATCTTCCCCGTGCCTTGGTGAGGGGGTACTAATACTGTATGAACAGTCTAAACAGTGCACGACTGTACACAGTACCAGAGCCTGCTAGATGAAAATGCGTGGTTACTGGCAATTGAAGTCAGAACAGTGTTTGTTCTTAGTTATGGACGTTCAAATTATACAGTAGTCCTCTCAACTGAATTTTAAAAGTGATCAGCTTCGAGTAGGAAACTCAATCTGCGAACAGAAAATATTTTTGCAAACCGTATTTTTCAGTAAATAAACTCCACGACAAAAAAGTGGGGAAAATGAAGCTCCGAAAAAGTGTCGCGTCCAAGTTTTTTGCACATTCTTCCGCATTCAAGGGTTTGCCTTTCAAACACGGATCCACAGATGCCAAAATAGGCTATGCTGTTGGAGCCCGTAGTTGTATGCCATCATCCGGTTCCAGCTCCTTAACAAGAGTTAGTAGACCATCAGGTTAGAAAAAATCGAGGTTATTTTTGAAAATCTTTAACATCGTTTAGGTGTCTCCTGGGCTGTAACATTAAATAAGTACAGAGATCGTGATCAGAAATCAGAATCCCTCATATTTCGCGCTAGTATTAATAACTGTTGACTTTTGAGTTCTTTTATAATTATGTTCTGTGGATATTGGATTTTATGGCCTCTATCAAGAACTGGTGATTTGTGCAGAGTAGCGGGTCGAAAGGTTCAATAAAGGTCATCCAAACAGTGTGGACTGAAGCAAACAATTTTGTATAAAGTGGTTTGAACTTATTTAACTCTATGAGTTAAATATTATTAACTTATTATTTAACTTATTCAACTGGTGTGGCACTATCATACTATCCTAGGCTGGGTGTGTAAGACCTATATAATAGAGTCGTAGTCGTAGATGATACGCTCGTGAAATTAGTACTCCATTTCCAGAAGTTAGTAAGTATTCCGACTTTTCAGTAGTGATTGGAATTGGGTACAGGAGGACTCGTTTAATTATGAGTTGAACGTTTTGAACGTTCGAAACTATTGATTTGTCAGAAAATCTTGAAAACATAGTGCACGCTTTTGTAAGTGCGCTTATTACATACTAAACAAAGGAAAAAAACCTGGGGTCAGGCTTGATATTTCATTCAAGTTCAATCTTCATTTTCAATCAAGTTACCCACGCTAAATTCCATTGGCAAATGCAGGCACCTCTATTATTTGCAACTCACACGGAAGAGATGTTTGACAATCAACAATCATTGATCGTCTAAATTCTGTAGGGTTTTTAGTTCAGAATGATTTAATCTTTAATCTGTGAATAGTGAATATGTATGTATTATGTACCTTCTACATTCTATAGTTGAATGTTTGCATCTATCTATCTACAAATAATGTTGTCCCATCCAGGAAAAGGCCGTTTTGGAAAACGAGCTGCCATTTGCACAACCTTGGAACAAGAGAGGCACCTTAACGACAATTCAAACGATTCAGGATTTGAATGTGACTGGAATTCGCAATCCGATTCGCAATTTGCGTGGAAATATAACGGTACGCACGGAGCTGAAAGCGTCGAAGATTCTAGTAATCTGCGCCCCTTAAACCAAGGCCCTCCGAAGCTTCGCGCAGCAATTAATATGGTAAGTGAATGAATTATTCTGGGAATTTCGAATATTTTCTACAATTCGAGTACTTCCCTTGCAATTTTTGTTAGTTTAGTTTATTTGTTCTCAAAAAGTAAGCGCAAGAATATACAGATTATCCAACAATAACAAGTTTCATGTTGTGAAGTCGTATTTCAAGATAACAGGAACAATACTACGTATTACTTTCAGTAGGAATTATTGAGTGCGTCAATTAGTTGAGGAATCCATAATTTTTTCCACAGGTTTTGCTAACTAATGGAAGCCTCACTTTGTACACTTTGCATGTACACTGTACACGCTCGAATTCTAAAGCAGGATGAATTACGTAAGAGAGCGTTCCCGATCGTAATAACCACTTTTTTGGCAATCAGTAATCATTAATTTCATTCTCGGTTCATAGACAGTTTGTTGCCGTACGTGTAAGAACTATAAATAACGGCTCTACAATTTAGTGCGTGTCCCTGCGCTAAAGGTACACGAATTAACTGCATTTGTCAGTACCCATTGCATGTTTCTCAAAGCCATTTGTACATGAACCCCCTTATTTTAGTTCGCTCCCTTTTTGTCGGTAACACTGGCTCAAGCAGAAATCTATATACACGTATGTATGTATATATAATTACCTAGTTTAGTGTCGCTACTTGTAGTAAGTAAATAAATCTCAAATGTGCGGGTGTAAAGCTCATTTCAGAATTTTTCAGTCAAACTTCGTCAAAAGATAACCCCGAGCCTACAAGCAAATTAATCAATTAAAATATTTTTATATCATTCCGTATAATAAATCCTCTATAATATAAAAAATAAAAATACCATAAACGTCGCCCGGCGACAAAAACATTAATTTTGGTAACTTCCGATGATAAGAGTTGAAAATTGAGAAAATAGAGAATATATTACCTCAAGAATTTCGTTTTACACATTCCTACCGAATTTCGTGAACATCCAATAATTATCGGCTGTACGTAAGCGTAATCGGCGAAAATAACACGGTTTTTGCTTATGTCCAGCGAACGGAGTCAACAATAAAAAAAGGCATTACTTACCTAGAGAATTAAGTTTTACATCAT
>JAQGBT010003996.1:0-17832 GCA_034698585.1 Disparrhopalites patrizii | reverse complement strand
AGAGATTTAGAAAGAGTGGAGAGAGAGATCTAGAAAAAGTAGAGATAAGGATTGAGATTTAGAAAGAGATCTAGAAAGAGTAGAGACAAAGATAAAAAGAGAGATTTAGAACGGGATCTAGAAAGAGTAGAGAGAAAGATATTGAGAGAGATTTAGAAAGAGTGGAGAGAGATCTAGAAAAAGTAGAGAGAAAGATAAAGATTGAGATTTAGAAAGAGATCTAGAAAGAGTAGAGACAAAGATAAAGAGAGAGATCTAGAAAGAGTAGAGACAAAGATAAAGAGAGAGATTTAGAAAGAGTAGAGAGAGATAAAGAGAGCGATTTAGGAAGAGATCTGGAAAGAGTAGAGAGAGATAAAGAGAGCGATTTAGGAAGAGATCTAGAAAGAGTAGAGAGAATGATAAATATAAAGATTTATAAAGAGTGGGGAGAGAGATAAAGAGAGAGCTGAAAAAAGTAGAGAGAAAGATAAAGATAGAGATTTAGAAAGGGTGGAGAGAGAGATAAAGAGAGATTTAGAAAGATAAGTAGATAGCGCTAGAGGGAGAGATTTAGAAAGAGAAGTAGAGAGAGATGTAGAAAAAGAGTGAGGAAGAGAGATATGGAAAAAACCAGCGAGAGAAGTGGAGAAAAGAGAGCCAGAGAAGGAAAGACATGCCGAAAGAGAGCTAGAGAGAGATGAAGAAAAAGAGAAATGGAGAGGCTTCCGAGAGAGTGAACAGTAGAGAGAAAGAGAGAGTTGCATCAAAATACTGACAGAGAGAGTAGAGAGAGATGCGGAAAGAGAGTGACGGAGAAAGTAAAGAGTGAAAGGGAGAGGTGGAGAAGGAGGTAGATATGGTGAAAGTGGAAAAAGAGTAGACACAATAATGTGTTCGGAGTCCATAAGAGTATTACCTACGACTACTGTTTCTACTACTACTACTGCATACATATACATATATGTTTATATATATAAATATGCTGTAACAGGCGTACGTCTCTTCTTGAGAGAGCAAGAGAGAGAGAGAGAGAGAGACAGACTTGGATGAATGTGAAAAGCAAGCGGCAAAGGTTAATCTAATACGCTGTTGTAGGCTAATAATTTCTTTCCTGCTCTCCTCTCCCATTCCATTCTCTTTCATATAAAATACATGCAAAACTACACATACAGATCTTTACACATCCGTTAAGTTGTGGTTGGTGAGAGTTGTGTCTCGTCTCGATTCTCAGTATTGGATCCCAGAAGATTGGAAGGGGGAAAGAAGGGAGAAAGTAGATGAAACGAGGAATGCTGTCACTTTAGAGGAAAGTTTATTAGGTGGTTTTATATCTTCTCCGAAGAAATTTCTCTGTTCCTATCCAACTTCTTCTGCTCTCCATCGCTCTCTCTCTACCTCCAGCTTTCTCTCTGGCTGGAGTTTACGGTGCAGAGCCAAAGGAAATCTATGCCTAATGCTAGTAGAGTAGGAAAGACATGGAAGAGATCTACAGAGCTACAGAGAAGAATACGACCGACATTTGAATGCTTCACGCTCCTTTCCTTGCCTCTCTCTCTCTCTCTTCCTTTCTCCTTGTCTGGCTCTCTGTCTCTCTTGTATTGTAGCAGAATGAGTCAAGTAGCAGGTAGACTTTTTTTTTGTTTTAGGATGTTAAGGAAAGAGGAAGACTTGTATACGTCCTACCCACTTTATCCCTTTCAGTCTCCGCTTGTGCGAGATGCAAAAATGTGCCGTCAGAAAGAGAAGTCGAGCTGAGACACTCGAGAATACTTGTACATAATCGTCCTCTTCCCAGTCTCGCCTTCATCTCCTCACAAGTTGTTGTGGTGAGAAATGCTGACTATTCGTCCCCCCAGAAAAATCATGAATTTTCTATTTCGGCCACACAAGACATTTTGATGAGATTGTTTTTTGTCTCTCTTTGAGATCTTGTCTATTCTTCTGTATCAAATCACGTTCAAAATTCCCACCGTAAACAGCTCAACTTAATTTAGTGTACTTTGTGTCCTTCTGATAAAGACGGGAAACGTCGAACTTTTCTCTCCCATTTTGCTTTCTCCACGTAACGCTGTAATGTTTTAGATATTTTGGAATAACTCAATCGTTTTTACACTCCTTTTGTTGGAGGAATGAAGTTGATTCAGAAACAAATCTGGATTTTCTAGGCAGAGTAAAATACTGAAAGAAAAGTGGGGTAGGAATAAAGTCATGATATAAAAAAAAAGTGAAAGAGGCCTTAGAACTGGATTTTGTCAAGTCATCACTCCTTCTTCATCCTTTTTCCGTTTGTACTGTAGTCCTAGAGGAATAATGAGAGAGTATACAGAGCGCCCACACGAATTCTTTTTTTTATTTCTACCTTTCCCCTCTCTTTACTCTGTCATGAAGAGGGAAGGATTCTCAGAATTCCGGCGCAACACTACAAAATTTCCGTTTGTCTTCTACTCTTCCTCTCTTCTCTTCGCCTACAAAAAATCCACTCAGCTTCGCTCTCCGGAAATCTCCGGGTGCTGGATAACTTACAAAAAAAAAACGCCGGCCACAAAAAGAAGTCTTCCCAGCTTACAGGCGGTAGAAAACAAAAAGAACGCCAAATATTTCCTGGTCCACAACCATTGATTTTCCTTTCTCTTCCTGCTTGAAATAAATACAAACGGGGGAAAACAGCTTTCACCGCTTTACCAAAACTTTAGATACAAATAGGAAAAGCCCTTATGCTACTAATACAGGATAAAAAACGAAAAATTGTGTTCCAAAAATTAATTTATGTGTTCAAAAGACTGTAAAAACAGAAATTATGTTCAGTTGTCACTGGAAATATTCAGTATTACAAAATTTGGAAATATTCAATATTCACGTCACGCATTTGATCCGGCATTCGTTGATTTACATTCGTTGATTTCCATTCGTTGATTTACATTCGTCGATTTACGGGAGAATACCTTTGGTCATGGGGAAAGTTCACTACAGAGTGTACTCTGTATGAATGCCATGCTTTTCATCATGATTGACAAGGTTGTAGGAGAGAAACAACATGTTTTTAGTGCGAAATGAAAAAAAAAAGTTTCCTGGGCAAGTTTAAGTTGGGATGGTGAAAGTTTTTGGAACAAATGGGAGGCTGGGAGAAAGCAAAAAAAAAAAGTGGGGTGGGGATTACATCAGTGGATAAATTGAGTGCGAATGATTGTCAGGCGAGTCATGATGGATGTTGATTTGTTGTTACAGGGAACGGTATCTTCCTCAGTCTTAATAGTGTAATGCATGACACTTCATCGACTCCCTGTCTGTGCCAAGAAGACTCACCAGGATCCATTGCCAAATCTGATTTCCAAACGCCCGACTCACTCTCATCTCAGGCTCCCTGCAACTACTACTACTACTCCTACTACTACTATTACTACAACAACTGCTGCAATTTATTCAACCACAACAATATTAAACTTAGTATAATCTATACACTTTAAAAATAATATGTCAACTTCTACTACTACAATATTACTATTGCTACTACTATTACTGTTACAATATTACTTAAAAAAAGCAAAATTACTGCTACTTCTATGGTTGTAAAAACTCCCACTCTACAATACTACACACTTCTTAAAAAAACATACCTACATACAATATAGTCCTTTGGAAGAAAGAAAGCAGAATATATATAAAAAACAGGAACAAGCCAGTGAAGAAAAGAAAAATTCGACGTACTTTCATTATATTCCTACATACCAAAAGAATTACATACTAATATTATTTCATAACGAGAAAAAAAAACAATAATAATTAACTGTAATAAATATCCTTACATGTACTAGTCCAAAGAAAAAGGTAACAACACAGGAAATTTAAAGAAAACAGCAATTGTAAAAAAAATGGAAACATTTAAGAGAAATTGAGAGAATATTTTGAAACAAAATCAACCACCTTTTAAGCCAATGCTGTTGTCATTATCGAGAGACAGCGTGTGTTCTTTGTAAATTCCCCAAAAAAAATAACACACACAAACAACAAAAAACAACACAGAAAAAAAGCTCTTTTTTCCTCTGCAGAAAAATAAACGTTCCATGAAATAATTCAAAGAGAAATGTTTCATTTTTTAAATATCCTTCAAATTTACAAGAAATAAAATCTGAACAATATTTAATATTTGGAATTACTCATCAGGAGAATGTGGACGGTATATTATAGACTTGAAAAGAAAAACAATAAGAAATAAAACGATAATATATAACCAATTTCATTCCATAATAACTTCAACATTTATTATGGAAAGAACACTCGAGTTTAAAAATAATTGTGAACCAAAGTATATCACCTGCAATAGTTTACTGAATTAACGGGAAAAGTAAACAGGAAAAAAATTAACTGAGTGAGGAAAACACACAAAAAAACAGAGCAGGATAAATACTATGCTACGTGTTTTGCTGAAATGAAACAACGAAGAAAATAATGTAAAACATATTTTAAAAAATTATCTATACAATTAAAAAAAAGCGAAACGTTGACAGGTATGCCTACTAATATCATAAATATGTTAAAATCTTATGAAAAAAAAACTATGAGCCAAAAGAAAAACTCCAGTTTATTTTCTTGAGAGATGAGATCAAATTATACATGGATTTTTTTTACAAAATTATACATGTTTGAAAATTCACTCCAAAAATAAATTTGTAAATGTATAGACAAGTTTAAAAAAAAGTAAAATAGGCATGTATGTATATACATAATGTATATTTTAAATAAGTTATGTTTGAAAAATCCGGTCAGAGTATAACCTATAAATATCAGTTTTAAGAATGATGCTGATGAAGATGATTAATATTAGCACGAAGACTGCAACATTCGGCGTAGCTAGGATGTTTTCCCCCCAAAATCATATTTTTAACTATTTTCTCCAGGGGGAAATAGAAAGAGTTTTTTCAAGTCATTCATAAATTGAAGCATGGACGAGGTTGGAACCAAACAAAAAGCCGGAGTGTATAGGGAAGCCGTATTTTTTAGAGAAGATTTTTTGCTACAATCTTCCTATTATTCCCATTTATTGTATAGGTTTTAAAGAAAAAATCCATGAAAATATTTATACTAGGGGTACTGTAATAATCGAGAGGAAATGATAACTGCCGACATGTTAATAGTTATAAAAAACAGATCCTAGGGAGAAAGGGATAACATATTGCTTAAAAAACAAGAATTTATTATTCAGAGTTTCATCAGGACATTTTTGGAGGAAATTTTTTCATATAAAAAACATATAACAACCAAATAGGTAACTTTTACTATTATGTAAATGTAGGGCTACTAAACAAACTAATGGTGAACAAACATGGAAATTAACGAGTCAATTTTACTAGCAAAAGAATAAAGAAAGAAAGCACGATGGAGTAATTTTTAGGCAGAAACAGGGACACATAGCACACAAAACAAAAACGCCAGCCATTAATTCATACCATGTGATTCCCAAATTGTATAAAAAATCCTAAATCTTTAGTTATTTTATACCCTTTTATTTTAATATTTTTAAAATGCCACTGAGGAAACCTTGTTTGGACATGGACGGCCGTACGTCCCATTTTGTTTTTTTTAAAGGTCATCCACTATACACATTCCTTCACCTCAATACTGCTCCTTCACGAGCCGGTAAAGAATACAAAGAAACACGAGAAAAATCCAACATATGACAAGCACAAGAAGCAAATAAACGTAATCAAAATAAAAGCAACCAACCGATAACAAGAGTTAACCCTTTTAACAAAGATTGCCAGTCTAAATTTTGTTTCTCTTCACACACCTTCAGTTATTAATAATGAAATTGCTCAGATAGAAACTATTAAACCTTGTGAAAGAACATTTTACTTTTATTATAAGTAGAAAATAATCAAAATCACTGCTCTCAATAATTGTCAAAACCCTCTTTTTTTGTTTATAGAATGACTTGAATATCATATGAAACTTTCCAGGATAAAATACAGATTATTGTTCATCTTTTCCGTTTAATATGTATTATTAGGTATATTATGTTTAAATGGGTACCGTAAAGGGTTCAACTGCACTTGACTACACATCCAGACAAAAATAAATAGAGAAAACATTCATTAAAACGACGTGTATGTCTTACAAAATTCTCTCTGACTGGTCCACACCAAACAAAGAATAGGAAAAATAATTAAAGAATTTCCACCAAAACAAAATCTCTCAATTGAAGGAATTTGGAAAAGCAAGAAATACTATAAAATTATTGTATAACAAGGTAGATGAGGAAAAAACCTGTAAGGACAAAAAAAAATAAAGCAACGAAGCAACAACATACAAGTCTTAATAATTATAAACGAAAAAAATATTAACCAAGAAATTTCAGAAAACATTATTTAAAAAATCAGTTCTATACTGACGAGTAAACAAATAAAATTCTCACGAGGAAAAATAAATAAATACAATTTATTCCGCTCTATACAAAAATACATATACATAAAATATGTATGCCTGTATTTAACTACAGTAGTTCTCAAGTTCAATGATCCTGCCATCACACAGTTTTTTACGCGCTGTATAAAAAAAATAGTACTAACAATAATAAAAGTTATTATTACTATTATATACGATAAAAGAAATACCTAGAATTAAAAAAACATTCAACAACTATTATTATACACAACGTAAAAAAACACTACTAAATATTATTATATACTGCTATACATATTGCTCTTAACGAGACTATTAATAATTAATTCCAAACGAAAAAAAAACAACCAAGTACGGTGTGCGATTCAATACTTTAAAAAAATATACTTATTTCTCTATACAATATAATAATGTTTCATGTACTAAAATGAATAACAAGAAACACAAGTCCAACGAAATTATATTTTAATCGACTGGTTTCTATACTTTTTTCCTGTCCTTTTCCCCCGTTAGGTAAAATTTTTACCAAAAGAAAAGAGTTTATAATACGCTTCTTCCCCACTATTCGTACATTTCACGTTTATTTGAATTTTCTTACTGACGAATTTGGCTTTTGTTGGGGCGGGGATACATTTCGTCACTGTTCTTCGCATGATTCCTTTCAATAACTTTTTGTACACTAGAAATTATCTTTCTTCAAAAATATTTTGAATGCTTTCTCTTTCTCAAAAAAGATGTAGACTAATTTGTTTCCTTCTTTTTGTGATCTTTCTCATTTCTCTTCCATGTACAATTAATTTTCTTTTCTTCCATTTACAATTATGTTTCTTTTCTTCCCTTGCAATGATCTTTCTTTGCATTGCCAGGAACATAAACTTTGGTCCAAAAAAATACACGAAACTTGAAGTAAAAATTTGTCCAGAAATCTTCTCCTTCTGTTCATCTCTTTCTATCCAGTATGACTTTCTCCCAACTTTCTCTTTTTCATGATTCAGTGTGTTTGGAATGGCACAGCAGAATACAATGAGGCACTGACAGAAATTGTTTTGTTTTTATTAAAAATATGTAAAAAAATATATATATATAATATTGTTTCAAAATCACCGTGCAAGCTCAACGGACACAAAGTATTTTAAAACGTCTCCATCGTGACCCTCCTCTCATAATACTATACTATTTAAAAAAAACACACACATACACACTTGTACGCTTTCATTTTTTAAACTATTTACATATGATAAAAGAAAACTCCTTCAGTTTAATTTCCATATACTCAGTCCTACTTTGACAATGACCTTAAAAACACGTTGTTTAGCTGGAGAGATTTTGCTTTATATAAGAAGAAGAAAAAAACAGAATAAGTAATAAATTGTACGAGCCAATTCTCTAGCATTACCAAAAAGATAACTGTAGGGAAAAAAATAAACCACTCCTCCAGCCAATAATCTTTTTTAGAAAGCAAATTACGAGAATAGAAACATGACAAAAGAACTGTTTTAAAAATATTCCCCATACATGCAGATTGGCTCTAGCTTTCCAAAATAAAAACTAACACAAAAAAAACAAGAACATTTTACAGCATCCAGCACTTTATACATGGAAAGTATATAAAAAAGAACTACTAAAAATATAAAAAAAAACTAAATCCAGCTAAATACAATTATTATATACTATTGTTACTAATACTTTTAAAACAAATAGAACAACAAGCTTATTACTCGCAGAAGTCCATGAAGGTACATATTATAAGGGGGATTTTGAAAATATATATACATATAACTAAAGATTAAGAAAAAAACCACAAGGATGACGAAAGGAAACATTTGTTAGCTTTTTCGTAGAGTTTATTACATACATATGTAAAAATAACTACTTCAAAAAAATATATACAAGTGGTAGTTCTTATTCTTAAAAAAACAATGAAAATTTTTATGACTATAAAAACATTATTTAAAAAAATGTAACACATTTTAAATAAAAAAAATCGCGTTGAATGTTGGGCCATAATTCGTACACGTTTTAAATGAAAAATACATAATGTACATACGAATAAAAAATTACCATAAAAATAAATAAATATATACATATATATATCGTTTCGAAAAAAAAGATCATATTTATAGGGATGCATCGAAACATGCAATACAACAAGTCTCTACGATTATTATTACACGTAACGTAACAACAGTTAAAAAAATATCTCATATTAAACCTACGATGGCGAATCCAATTTATAAAAACAACTGTTTAAATACAAGTAATTATTTCTTATTACCTACAATAAAAATAATATTAATAAAACGTTAAAACATTATTTAATATTGTAATAATATTTAAAAAAATAAACAACAAAAACAAGTTCGGCAGGAAACGTCCAAAAGACACAGACATACACACACACACGTTTTACATATATATATGACTTACTCTATGTTCATTATTATTAGTACGTTTGTTATTGTTATGATTGTTACTTCTTACAAAGATATTACTATTATATTGTTATTATGTGTTATTATTACCAGAAAAAAGTACGCTGAAGTGTATGAAAACGGTTTGTTTTGTTGTTTTTTGATTAAATTGTGACAAACATGGTGGAAGAGACTCCTGAAGAAATGCGTGAAAATACACTGATTTGTGTAGAATTTATTATTATTAGTGTATTATCAGCTTATATCTTATGACGTTATCGTTGTCATTATTATTCTCGTTATTTCTACGAACTGCTACAAATTTATTAACCGAATCTGTAGGAGTTGCCGGAAACCTGATTTTAAACCGTTTTCACTATAATTGCTGTTACGATCGTTGTTACTTGTTATTACAATTTATTGTATAGAAATTATTACCTTCTCAAATTTTCATCCATGCTTTCTTCGTTTGACTTCTCTTACAGTGTAGGAGACTGGGAAAAACAGGATTATTATTATTGTTATATTTATTACCCATACAAAAAAAAGCTTATAACCATGAGAAAAAGAAAACGTAACTTGTAGGGCATGTTACAAGGCATACACATTTGAAAAAAATGGAAGTGAGGGAGGGAAACCTGTTAAAAATATTATAGACCAGTGTAAAGAAAAACGTCATGGTATAACATTTAAAAAAAACAACCATAATTAAGTCCTATTACTGTATTTAAGTCTACATTTAAGTCCTAGGGCATAAGGAGTTAAATAGGGTGTCATATAATGTATGTCATTCACTGGTATTACAATGCATTATTGTTATTATTATATTATTTATTTAAATACAATATACTTATATGAGTATACATATATATGTATATAAAGGCGCAAAACAAAGGAACTGAAATTGTCATTTATCCTATATACAATAATGATAATGATTATTATTTAAATATCATTCAAAAAAACACATTTAAAAAAATTCTTTATATAAAAAAACTAAATATTATGTACATATTAATGTTACTATATTCAGACGCAGATTCCATTCCGGCGTGTTAATTATTCTATTGATTAACATAAATATTATATATGTATAAAAGTTACAGACATGTACATGTATACATTAAATTAAGTAGACGCGTAGTGTATACCAGAGAAGAATGGGAAAAACCAAGAAACACCAACATCAAGAAGGACACTGTATGAGGTTATAAAGAAAATGTGTGAAAGGGGAAAAAATTGTACATATACGTGAAAAAAATATACATATACATCTATTTTGATTTGTTCCGTTTTTCTTTCTTTCCTTAATAAATTATTATTCTATTGATATTATTATTCTTTGTTAAATTATTCTCATACATGTGGTTGCAGAGGGGGTAAACTGAAAAAAAAGAGACAAATTATTATTATTATTACACAATATGACTACACAAAAAACCGGTAAATACAACTGTTGCGGGGTAAACCAATGTAATGGAATCTTTAGTATTATTATTGCTATTTGATAGTGGAAAAAATGGTTTTTTTAGTTTCGCCAGGTGTACACAATTAGTGTTCTCTGGAAATTATAGTCACTCTCACAGAAGACGTTAGGATTTTACACATCCTGCTGTAGACACAGCAAAAGAGAGAGAGAGTCCCAGTTTTATTGTGTTCTCGTCCTTCACCCTGTTACTGCTGGACCATTTTAATATAATTATAGTTTATAGTTACTGTATTATTATTTACTGGACAAAGAGCCAATGTCAATTACGTTGGGAATATTATTATTGTAAAAACAAATATATTATATTATTTGCATGTGTAAATATTATACCCTCTTTCAGTTTTTTCGTAAATTGTGAAGAGCCCTATTTTTTGTGTTATTTTGCTACTGAATAATGACACCATTCTGAATCCAACTGTTCAGGTGATTTGTAAATCCTTTAATTAATTAATATTATTATGATCATTAAGATTAAGAGTTATACCTCGTTAGTGTATGAAGTTCTCCCGTTTTATTGTGTTTTGTTCTGTTTTTTGAATTTTTTTCAACGACACAACAAAAAACGAAACATATTCCTTGAAAACAATTTACCATTTTATTCTGTATATTACATACATATACAAACAAAACAAGTGATTGGAAAAATTGATTATCATGTGTACATTATTATTATCATTATTATTAATTAGTTGATTAGACAAGAAATTGGTCATTGCCAGTTCATACATAGATACTACACAAGGAACAGAGAGGATAAAAAAAAGCCATTGTAGAAAGTAAATGAAAAAAGAACAAGTACTGATTATACGGTGCTATAATTGTGTATATGTAAATACTTATATATATGTTATTATTATATTTGCAGGCCGATGCAAAGAGTTAAATTTTAAAAAAGAGAAAAAAATGCTCGCCTCGAAATTTTGGAGAAAAAAAATAAATTGCAGCAGAGCGATTAAAAAACGTATAGATGAGAGAGAGAGAGGTGTAAAAGAAAATAATAATAATACAATGTACTTACAAACCAGAAAGAAACCTTCCTGTATAATTATTACAAATTAAAAACAAACTTCCCATAGACAGCATTTTACTGACTTTTAAAAGGTAGGATGAATCTGAGTGAACTATTATTATTTAAAGCAAAGAGAAAGTAGTACAGGGAAAAAAAACATTGTCAGTATATTTGTAGATACACGAAAAATTCCAAAAAGGTAAAAAATGACAGGAGAATATTAGTGGAAATAGGAAGTAGTAATCCTGATATAATTTGTTATTATCCATTATCATCTTCCTTTCCCAATTTGAATGGAATATTTATTTACCAAGCAGTTACTATAGGAGAAATAATTACCAATAAAAACAATAACTACTGTCAATGAAGGTTTTCATATAAAAAACAACTGAAAAAGCCACCAGTGAACTAATTGAGTTTTTATTTTATTTTTATTTTGCGGAGAAATTGAACTAAAAAAATCCACGTTGAATGTGTATGTACAATAGTGAGTGTGAGGAAAAACTGGTTATAGTTATAAATACATATAATATCCATGTACTACCTTGTATACCTTCGTTATGTTATTATATACAATACCAAAAAAAAACCTCCATATAAGGGCTAAGAACATGTTTTTAACTAGTGTTCACACGGTTTGTGGTACGAATATTACAAACATTCATAAAAATTACATTACATAATATATTTAAAAAAACCCTGCATACAAGCATACACAACAAACAACAATAATAAATTTTACCTTTCGAGAAATAAATGTAAATAAAAAAAAGAATATAGCCACGAAAAACCCAAAAGAAGCGTTGTTTCTCTCTTCTTTTTTTGTTTTTCTTCATATTTTTTTCTTTTTGTTATGTTATCTTTTTATACCCTTTTCAAAAAAGCAGATGCACCTCTCTGCTCCAAAAAAAAACAAGAATCCTGTTGATAATAACATTATTAATATATTAATTCTTATTCGTGTTACGGAAATTTTTTTTAAAAAACGTACATAAAATACATCCTGACAATTGTTATGATTGTTATGATTATTATTACTACTACTATAATATTTACTACATTATACTGTTCTGCAAAAAAACTGATTTGCGGGGAATAAAAAAAATGGACGTGAGAGAACTCAAAAAAATACTACAAACAAGGAGAAATAATATTGATATACTGATTTTACAGGTGTTTTTTGAGGTAAACACATGTAAAAAAAACTTGCCTCGGAAAAATATTGTAATAATAAATTGATTGCTATTGTGTTGTTAGGTGATAAAAGTTTATTTATTTGTTTCGAGTACTGGTTACTTGATAGTGAAAAATTTACTGTTACTCTATAATAATATACATACATATAATAATCTACATTAGTAGGTGACTTGATATTATTACACAACTATTATTATTAAAATAAAAATAAAAATGCGTCAAATGAAATTCCGTCAGTGCGACCTTTACCTCTGTGTGTCAAAATAATCACTGCATGAAGGCAAAAAGAAAGAAATTAGGAAGGTTGTAAAATTTTTTGAAGCCTGCTATTTGGTTCTGAATTTGTCGTCCCAATCTAAGCGCTGCACTTGATACATAATGCATATGCCTATTTATTCACGGATAAGTATATCTGTAATCTGTATTCCATGGAATCCGAGCTATTACTTATCATTACAGGCAATAATTCACCGTTTCGCATTTTGGTAAAATTTGGATTCAAAGGTTGTACTAATTGTAAGTGTTCATACTCCATACCAATTTGTAATTAGTCGTCCGGGGAATTTTAAGCTCTACCTTTGGATTTCTGGATTTGCTTAAAATACAGAAGCTGATACTAATTATTAATTAATATAAGTATGATTTTATGTTCTACCAGCTGAGCAGATAGAGAGCAGAAAAGACAGTCGCGATTAACATTTGTTTCCTTTTTTTTGCGTAAATCCAGTGTTTTGACATCACATCAACCCACCTGGTTTTATTTCAAGTCAACGTTATAAACAATTAACACGTACGAAGTAAATACAACTACTACCTTGTATAAACATCCAAAATACACGAACACAACTCCTCAGCACAAAGCATTCTCTACTTAAATATGCGGACACTAAATTGAAATTCAGTACAAATCCGAACTCTTTACGAAGGAGTTTTACGAGGTTCGATACCAATTCTAAGAGGATGCTCGGATTTCGGGTAACATCGCTTCCGTGACGTCTTCGCGCTTGTCATTAACTCCTTTGCGACTCTTTGGAGAATTTCCATCCACAACTTTTCTTTCCGTTTCAAAGTCATTACTCCCCGAAAGTTCCGCCACAGCCACTTTTAAAATCACAGGAAAAGTTTTTTTTAGTGGTGAAGAGATGCACTCATGAAATGAACGAATTGGTTTTCACACATGAAATCATGTTAAACTTACTTTTAATATTCCGCGTTTTAACTAAATCTCTCAGCCAGGCACAGTTTATAACAAAGTATATCACGCCGAAGATGCCGGACGCAATCCCAAAGTCCCAGAAAGCCTGTCGAACCTCCACAATCTCAATCACGTAGCCACCGATAAAGCTCCCAAAACCCTTTCCTGTAGTCAGTGTAAATAAAATTCACTATTATATTAAATCAGTTTACCTAGGAAGTGTAATCAAACCCAGAAGCTGCTCTTTCTCCGGAGCAAAGCAACATCAAATGGGAACTCCGTAATTTGATTTTGAATAGGCAGTGCCATCTAGCAAATTATCCATTTAGTTCGAACTATACTAGGATAAAGACGCGAGCAAGCTGCTATTTTTACGTTCCAAAGATTTACTAGGATCTAGGATAATCCCATAATGTTTTAAAAAGTAAGTAAGTACTTAAATAAGTAAATGATTTATTCGAAGAAAAGATAATATGTTTGTCGGTCTCCAACAGATATTTAGTGGTTAAAATGAATGTATCAAAATCCCCACCTAAACTGTAGTGAAGAGCTCCCATAATCCCCATCAAGGTTGCCAGCAAGCCTTTAGGAGCTAAAATGGAACAATAAGTAGCTGCTGCTGTCCACATTAGATGATACGTAAATGCTTCCATTGCCTCAAAGGGAAAGCACCACCAAGGGCTCCTGCATAGTCCAATGTTAATCATAGTTACAAGTAGGCATCGATGAATTAAACATAGCATGATGAGAATCAAAAACAAAGGTGTTATACAGTTAATTGCACACCAGAAAAAAAAAGTTTCGAGAATTCTCGGGTTACTCCATAGGAACCCACGAGATGCTATGCTGTACATTTATAGAAAGTTAAACCTACCAAACATATGAGTAGCCGATAAAACGAACAAAGTACGTAATAAAGGCTATAACGATCACATTAACACGACCAATTTTCCCCACAATTTTTTCAGCTCCCCAAAGAAATGGAATCCCTGTCAAAGATCCAGTAGTAAGTGTAAGACCTGCGAGACAGTAAGACAATCTAATTGTAACACATACTGTTTAAATCTTGTATGGATAAAATGAAAGTATATTGACGATTGAATAACATTGTATGTATGTATATACCCAAAAGATAATTTGGAGCATTGAGCTCATCCTTCAGGAAGACGAACAAATAAGATTCGACGAATCCCCACATATTGCCCAGAAAAAATATCATGATAAGGAAGACGACAACTTCTGGATATCGAAACAGCTGTTTGGCATCCCTGTAAAGAAAAGGAAAGTGGTTTCAAGAACTATTTGCCTTCAAACTTAGGAATTATCATCTGAAAGGTTTTCTCGCTTTTGTCATGTATTTGACGATTATATAAAGCCTAACTATGAAATTAATGTTGAAGAAAAAGTATATACTTTATAAAATTCTTTTCCGGTTTGTCAACCTCCAATTTGAGTACGATGAAGGAAAGAATGTTCAAGAGGAAGAGGACATTGGATACATAAAAGGCTGCCGAGTAATCAGTTTCTGGCTTATTTCGAGACGACCAGTCCACCAGAAGTCCAGCAATGGGTGAAATGGCGGCCGTTCCCAAAACTGTCCAAATTCTTTCAGCTCCGTACTCCGAGTTGGAATTTTTCTTGACGATTGCCAAGGTCGTGGCGTCCAAGAGGGAGAAGCAGGAACTCATGAAAATTGTAGCCACAATCCGAATGAAAAAGTACAACCAAAAGGTCAAGGCATTATTCCCCCGGATTTCCATAATCCCAGTATCAATGGCCACATCCGTGAGACAAGTAATACTACTAGTATTCACAGTGTAAGCAAATGGACTATCCACTCGAATGGAACAATTCTTTGGTTTCTCCAGCACAAAGGTCACATCCAAGTCCGGGAAGTCTTCCTCCTCCTCCAGTTCCGTGTTCTCAATCCTCATATCAGAGTCATCAGAACAAATAAAAACCAGTAATCCATTTGGGGATTTGTCGAGATGGCAAAAATCGGCCAATGCAGAACTGACAGTGTCATTCATCTGAAACTGTGAATGGCTTGCTTGGAAAGACCTCCCAGAAAGATGATCGGGTACCAGTTCCAGAAAATCTTCTGTGCAGGATAGTAATTTAGTGGTTAAAGTCAGTTCCTTGGATTCGTTGAAGAAGTCCGTGAACACTTGACAATGCTCATCCATTGCTGGCCTCAACAATACATGGTTGAATGCGGGGTTCCAGTGCAAATGAACACTTCCTTGCAACTCTAATTCCGTGTAGTGAGGGACAGCCAACAATAATGTGTGGAAGAAAGCATTGGAGATTGTGGCGATGATCAAAACTGTTTTGTACTGTCCCAATTTGTCGGCCAAGAAGCCTGAAGGCATGACAAAGTACAAATTAAAAATGCCAAAGTACAAATTAAAAAATTAAAAATTGTGTCAAAGTTCCTTCATTTTATCATTTAGCATGTTTGAAATAAAACTTACCTATCAAAGGCGGACCTATGAATGAGGTGAAAGGAAGGACGCCGTAAATTATGGCTGTTTCACTAATCGAAATTCCTATTGCTAGCATATGAATCGTCAAATAAGGTAGAATAGCTGCCATGGCTGGAGATAACAAAGACACGATTAATTCATTTGATTCATCCACATACAAATGAACAATTTAAGGGAAGTTGAAGGCTCAAATCTCATTATTTCCAGGGGGTTTTCCATCTAAATCAATTACAATGAAGGAAAATGATTTCTTCAGGAATGGCTCCTAGGAGATAATCGGATTTGACCCATCAATGCAAAGGGTCATAAGATACATATGTATTTGTATTTAGTAAAAATATGCATGTAAATTACCTCCATAATACAGGAAAAGTGTAACTTTAAGGGGGAGAGTATCCTTATTGATAGACACATTGCGTGAACAAAAGTTAAATTGAATCCTATTGTTACTGATAGTTCCTTCAGGCGGATCATCCGCAGATTTTTCACTTAAGCCTTTCTCCTTTGGAGATGAACAGGAATTATTACTTATGCTATTATTACTGCCACTCACATGATTTTCACCCATTCTTGCACCAAAACAAAATACTTTCTCCAACTTTCCCTTTTTTGTTTATTTATAATCGTGCTTTTTTAAAATTGTCCAGAAAAATAAGGAAATCACACGTTACCCTCACGGAATAAAGAGCCCGAAGAAAATCGAAAGGAATAAGGATATTTACGAGCTTTTCTGCTTTTACTTTTTTACTGGACATTTTTTAACGACCTGTGCATGAATGTAGCTGCAGGTTAATGATGATAGAGACATCATAATATGAGCTCCAGCTTCAAGTAATCGTTTGTTACCCGTCAGATAAGAAAGAGAAAAAAATGGGAAAACCAAATAATCTGTGACGATGATGGCATTTTTTTGTACTCTGGATACACTTTATGTAAGTAAAGGAACTTGAAACATTTTTAATGTGAACAAAGACAGAATTGTATGGTTTTGGAAAAGCCTTTCCTTGTCACCTCATTTCTCCCTGTGAATATTAATAGCATACATTCTGATCCGAGTCACGAGTAGAAAGTTAAACAATGTTTGACGTATTTTTTAGGATATTATTTATTTATAATGTACAGGGAAACGGAGACACGATAAATACAAAATTAGAAATTCATACAACAGAAGTAAAACCTTTTAAAAAGGGGAGAGATGTGTATGTATATCTACTTCAGGGGTGCCCAACCGGTTTGATCTCGAGGTCACAAATGTAATACTGCAGCGGCGCAATAGTCACAAAATTTTTTCGACGCATAAAAGGCGTAATTATGACGTAGGGACAGCCAAAATATGCTCTTTTTCGGAAACCAATTGTAATAGGATCCAAATCTGTTTTTTAAAAACAAAATGTTAAGCAGAATGTTTTGTGTATTATTTAAAAATTTGTAATAACGCTACTTTAAAAAAAATGCATAATTTTAGTTTAAATCTTGATGTAAATTAGCAAAGTTTAACGAATTTTAGAAATTTTTAAAAAAATTCTGATTAATTTTTTTAAATATTGTTTTTAGAAATAACGTTGTCATGCAGTTGAATGTCAATAATAAATTGTTTTTCAAAAATAATTTTTGAATGTGCTAGCAAACATTTTCGAAAAAATAGAGCATAATTTGGCTGCCCGTAA
>JAQGBT010003995.1:0-17833 GCA_034698585.1 Disparrhopalites patrizii | reverse complement strand
GAGATATAGAGAGAGAAAGAGAAAGTCTAGAGATATAGAAAGAAAGACAAGAGAGATAGAGAGAAAGAGAAAGTCTAAAGATATATAGAAAGAGAGACAAGAGAGATAGAAAGACAAACTAGAGAGAGAGAGAGAAATAGAGACAGCAGAGAGAAAGTCTAGAGAGAGATCGGAAGAGAGAGAAAGAGAAAGTCTAGAGAGAGATAGGAAGAGAAAGAGGCAAGAGAGGGATAGGAAGAGAGAAAGAGACAAGAGAGAGATAGGAAGAGAGAAAGAGACAAGAGAGAGAAAGACAGACGAGAGAGAGGGAAAGAGAGAGACAGAGACAAGAGAGAGAGAAAGACAGACGAGAGAGAGGGAAAGAGAGAGAAAGAGACAAGAGAGAGGGAAAGAGAGAGAAAGAGACAAGAGAGAGAGGGAAAGAGACAAGAGATAGAATTAGAGACTAGAAAGATATAGAAAGAGAGACATGAGAGAGAAAGAAAGACAAGAGAGACAGAAAGAGAGACTAGAGAAATATAGAAAGAGAGACTAGAGAGATATAGAATGAGAGACAAGATATAGAATGAGAGACAAGAGAGAGAATGAGAGGCAAGAGAGATATAACGACAGACAAGAGAGAGAGAGGGAAAGAAGAACGAGAGACAAGAGAGAGCGGGAAAGAGAGAATGAGAGACAAGAGTGAGGGGCAAGAGAGAGAGAATGAGAGAAATGAGAGGGAAAGAGAGACAAGAGAGTAAGGGAGGGAGAGAAATGATGTAAATGTACACACGTACAAAGCTTCAAATGAATGGAGTATGGCTTTGAGAGGTAAGAAGATCCAAAGTTTAGAAAGAGAAAGAAAACTAGGAGGATCATTTTCTCCCCGTACCAAGTTGTGTTTTTTAGTCGTGACAGTGTTGTCTTTAGAAATCCTCTTAATAATATTCCCATTTTTATTCTCTTTTCCCAATTGTGCCCCTTCCCTCCCTGTATATTGCCATAGGAGTGGGCCCACTGGAGAAAATGTTGTTCCTTTCCCTCCCACTTTCTCTCTTCACCTAACTCCGTACTTTCCCTCTCTTTCCCTGCCACTATCTTCCTCCCAGACTTTCCTTTCACGTCCCAGCCACCGCCGATGTAGGGGGTGGCAAGATACAATATATGCCTCCTGTAACGCTATGAGGCGGTGTAGTTGTGGTATGTAGTACTCACTTGTATTACGTGGTAGTACAAGGGAGTATTCCGTGTAGGAATTTATTGCTGATCTATGGATTCATTCCAATCCGACCAAGATAGGCCAAGTTATGGCGGTTTATATCGGGAAAAAATCTCAATTTTCGGAAAAATTGATTTTTTTATTTTGCCTTTAGGGACAAAACCGTACAAAAGGGAATAAGCGTGTTTTCTAACGAGAATTTTATTGCGGATCTGGCAAAAAAACATTCAGATTGAACAAGAATTTATCAAGATATGGCGATTTTTCCGCGCTTAGTTCAAAATGACGAAATGAATATTTCTAAGTATATCATACTAAATTGTAAAAATAATGTCTTAAAATTTACAGAAAAAAAAAACAATTCCTGGGTGCCTTTCAAATGATAGTTTTTCAACAAAAAAAACACAATTTTTGCTCATGAGTGCGTATATATTTCATACACGTGTTGTCTGAGCCTATTTGATTTGAGAGGCACTTGCTGGAATTCATTATTTTATTATTTTATTAAAGCAAAAAAGTCAATCAAACATCATTCCATCACACTCGCCATTAAATTTGACTGAGGAATCACGCTCTAGAGATTATATAGCAGAATCAATAAAGGATTTAATAAAAACATTAATTTTTGAACTTGCCCCAGAAAAATCGCCATCACGGAAACAATTCTTGTTCCGTCTGATTGAAACTTGGTTTTCCGGATCCAAAATAAAATCCCATTTAGAAAACACGTTTATTCCGTTTCGTACGATTAAAGGAACACAAAGTTTTTGTCGCTAAAGGAAAATTTTTAAAAAATCTAAAAAAAAATGGAAATTGAGATAAAAAAAAAGCCGTCTTAACTTGGCTAATCTTGGTCGGATTGAGATGAAATGGTTTTCCATATATCCGCAATAAATTTCTACAGGGAATACACACTTGCACTACCATGTAGCAGGACCGCTTCATAACGGTACAGGGAGTATATAATGTTACTTGCCACCCAATATTTGTGCATTTCTGAGCTTGGGCAATCTTTTCAGTGCCTTTTTCTTCTTCCAGTACCTTTTTCTTCTTCCTTTCTCTCTCTCTCTCTCTCTCTCTCTACTTGAGCGGTGCAGAGCAGTAATAGGTGGGGTGGGTCTGTGTACCGCTGGGTGTACCCCCTTAGTAGATCCCGGGCAGTAAAAGTCAGTTGGACCTTTTGATTAAGATTGAGAGGGAAAGTAGTGAATCATACTCTGAAGACATGGGATGCGCCTGTACATGCTCCTGCACTCACTGGGAAGAAGGAAAAAGGTTTTTCTCCCGTCCTTTTCCCCCCTCTCCCTTTTTCCCTCTCAAAAAAAGAGCCGGGGCCTGGTTTCACATTCAAGTATACAAAATTCTTTCTTTGTTGTCATCCTCATTTTGCCACATATGTAGGTAGTAAAAATCTCTCCGAATTCACATTCCAACATTCAAGTCGGCTCTCACTACTAAACTCCAGACTTTATTTTGGGGATGGCGGGGAAGACAGCTTGTGGGAGATCCGTGTGGGTGGAGGTAGAGAGGGAGGTAGTGGTAGGTTTTTCTTTGGAGATATAATGTTTAGCTAGAGGATGATATTCAGCATGTTCTAATGTATGCTCAAGTAATGGTTCGTGGGGTGTTCCTCCAGTCCTCCAGTCTTCCAGTCCTCCAGTTCTCCAGTCCTCCATTGCTCCCCCAAAAAACCAAGTGTGCAGTGGTGAAATTTCCCTTTCATTTGGTCGAGGGCAAGGGCTGTGTAACTCCTTCGTCTCTCTCTTCGTCTCTCTTCTTCTTTCTTCCTCATAATGCTCACAACCCCAAGTATACTCTCCTCTTTCTCTCTCTCTCTCTCTCTTTCTCTCTCTCTTTCTCTCTCTCTCTCTCTCTCTCTTTCTCTCTCACATTCTCTCTCTCTCTTTCTCTCTGTCTGTCTCTCTCTTTCACTATCTCTCTCTCACTCGTCTTCCTCTCTTACGCCGCCCTGTAGTAGTCCTGGATAGTACATATACAAAGAACTTACGTGCAAGTCTGCGCTTGAGTGTGTGCTGTGTCCAATATCGATTGAGGTAGTTTTCCCCATTTTCTTCCTCTTTTCGAATGGGATCTGAGCCTCTTCCATTTACAACCAACAGCAAGTCACAAAGTTCTTACTTACCAATTTCCTCCCTCACTATGCGACTCCCAAAAAAAACGTAGAGTGAAGATAGAGAGAGACAGAGAGAGAGAGAGAGACAAGGAAGGGAGAAAGTGGTGGAGGAGAGAGAATTGTTTCTTTCTCTTTCTCTCTCCCGCTCCTTCTTCCTTTCACAAACCCTCCGCAATTATCTAAATCTGAAGGAGCGAGGAGAGATGGAAAAGATGACTTGTCTAAACTGACATTTTCTTCCCAGTTTCCCCTCCTTTTGTGTCAATACAAAATCCGTTATTGCCCTCACCCAATAACAAAAGATACACTTATGCATGTACATTTGTCCATGTGTCTTTAAGTTCCCCAATTTCCTTTTATTCTTCCTTTCTTCCTCCGTGTCTCGCATAGCTTCTTTTCATTTGTCTTTTTGCCCTCTCTCTTTTTCCTTGTTTTCTTTCATTTCTGGGGTTACTTCTCTGTTTCATGGGCACTCTCTCTCTATGCCACTGCTCTCTCATCTCTTTCTTACTCTCACTTTTCATGTATGTCTCTCTATCTCATTTTTATATTTTGCTCTCTCTATCTTTGGCTCTTGCTTCTGTTCTTTTTTTCTTAATTTTGCCGTCTCTCTCTCTGTATCTCTATCCTTCCGTTTCTTGCTGTATTTTCCCTTCTCTGCCTTTTCCCACTTTCTTTTCTTCTCTTTTTGTGTGTTTGTCTAATTTGTTTTACATTTTTTACTTTATTTATATGATTTGGTATTCTTTCATTTGTCTGATTTGTAATTCCTTTATTTTTCTGGTTTATTATTCCTTTATTTTTCTGGTTTATTATTCCTTTATTTTTCTGTTTTTTTAAATATTTATATCCCTCATTTTTTGTTTCTTTCGACGTTGTATCTCTTTTCATTTCCGTCCGTCTTCATTCCTTGGACATTCTCCGTTTCCATTTTTCTCCCTTTGTTCCTCCCATTTCAGCTTTTCTCCCATTTATTCTCCCCTGGGTTTCTCCGCCGTCGCAAAATTGGTCCTTCATCCAATAATAGAAGTTAGTATTTTTTTTAATTCTCACGTAATATTTGGGATTAAAGTTGAAAGTGTGAGCGGTCCCGAAGAAATGAAATTAAGTCTGACAGGCGGAATTCACTTTCGTCAGAAATATACTTTTGTTGTTAGAACGATATATAGGCTCCCCAAAATAATAAAGTCCCTTGTATTGGGCTGGAAAAAGGAATGCTTTCATCTCTCGTATTAGATTGCCCATCTCTTCCGTCGACTTGTCATTATGATCTCAGAATCACATCCTTTAATCACCCCAGACTCTTCTCTGCAACTGGGAGGTTAAGCCCCTTACAATTACAATTACAATTCGTTCTGTCTCTCCCTCGCACTCGCTCTCTGTCTCTCTCTCTCTATCTCGCTCTTTCTCCTTCACACCCCATTGCACTCTTACACTCCTCATGTTTTTCCTTTTTCTCTCCATTTTCCCCCGACAACTACAAAACTCCTTCAGTTGGAGAGATGCTTCTTTTTCTAGTATAGATGTTGCTCATCTGGAAAGACAAAGTCAGGGGGAAGCTCCTCTGGAAATATGCAGTGAGGGAAGGGTCACGTGTATGAAGGTAAAAGGGAGCCTCTCGCTCCTCAATTCTTTTGGTTATTGATTTTCCAACCAAACTAACAATAAGTTTAGTCCCTTCCTTTCCTTGAAGACACCGGGGGAAAACACTTCTCATAGCTTTTCTTTCCCCTTGTTACATCCCATTATCGGGGAAATAAACCTTGTCTCGCTTCTCCTTCTTTTTGACCCCATACAGACCAAAAAAAAATCCCAGGAGTTCACCAAAAGCAAAATACATTCATTGAGGGGAAAGTATAGAGGAGCAACTTTTTCTTGGTTGTGCCGTTGGACGTAAAATAAATAACGACGAATAAAAAAAAAAGGGAATGTTAGGGAATCTTTGTAGTGACCAGTTGATATTTAATAATAATAATAATATGCCACCCAAACGACAATTCCCAAACTTTCCCTCTCCAATTCATGAATGAAAGTACCATTGAATGATACAGAATGGAGGGAAATCAACTCTGGGGATTGATTAGGAGTCATTGAACATTGTTATCCGGGCAAGACGTAATAAAATATCCATTTTAGCCTTGGAAAACTATATACATATGTATAGGTATCTATACAAATACATAGTATAAGGTAAGAAAGAGGTAAAATCGACATATATTTTACCTGTCATCTCCCCCTGAAGTTTGATGGGCTAAATGTTGTAGATAAACGTACCAGGAGAAAACCATGCCTATGGGCTCATTTATGACTGGAAACTGTCATTATTTTATTGTATGAATAATTTGCCAGGTAAAAATGAAGGCTTGAGGAAAGGTGACTTTTACTGAAGGGAGAAAGGGGTGGGGGAATTTGTGTGAGAGTGAAAAAAAAACCCGGGAGATATTGAGTCGTGAGTAGTATTCATGGAGTCATAGAAGCTACCTTTTCAATATGCTCCCACTTTAACGTGGCTTGTATGGATGCTTGTTTTCCTCTGAATTCCCTTTGGTGACTGCTCTTTTTGAATATTACGTCTCTTTTGTTCCTTCGTCTTTTTCTATCTTTTCTTGAAACGCCCATTGAATATGGGATTAAAAAAGAGAGATCCTTCACACTGTCCTTTTGAAATGGGCGATTACTACGTTTGGCTGAAACTTATACCATTAAGTAAAGCTCCCCAACTTTATGTACAGGGGGGAGGGAGTAACCTTAAGTGCTATTCCTTGTTGTCGTTGAATTTGTATGATTTTCCACCTTTCTTCCTTTATGTAAAATGGGTCGCGGAATTTTCGAGGAAAAGGAGTAAGAATGTGGTAGTTACTGCTTTCATAGAGGGTACTAATAACCCGGCGACAGTTCCAAATTCATACATGAGCCCCTGTATGAAGCGCTCGGATGCAAAAGGAGTTACATCCACAATTGTCAAAATCAGGGGTTTTCCGGAAAAGCCATGGCTAGGACTTGACCGACCCATGACCATTTTCGTTTTTTCAATCCGTCAATCAAAACTTGGGAAAAATTCCGGCAACTAAAAAGCATTCGGATGCAAAAGGATTTAAGTCCGCCTTTGATTCGGAAGCAAAAGGACTTCAGTCCAAATTGACCAAATTCCGCTAACGTAATCAAAAAACTTCGGTATTATGACAGCGCCTTGAGCCCTTTCTCTTACTATCATAGTAATTTCCTTGGAAATCCCATTTTACTATTTTTCAAAAATATTGCCAATTTCATTTTGCTCGAAAAGCATTCTTAGGAAAATCCTTATGGGAAAATGCATGTTAAAATTGAGTGACCCTTTGCATTTTTGCAATTATTCGATCATTCTTAGATTCACATATTTTTGCTTAGAAACGAAGTTCCATCACTGTGAGTTTTCAAAATTTCGAATATTAAAAAAAAAAACATTCCAACGTAACTTCCGGGGAAATTGTAAAAAATGGCAAGTGAAAATGGTCTGTCGCTACAATGCTATCGTTGTTTGGTGATTGTTTTTCAGGTGCAAAAGGACTGTGCATCGTTTTGAATGATTCAAATTCACCGTAATTTCAAAAATATGGAAGATAGATTTTGAAGCAATTGCATACAGATACAACTATACAAGCACTTATTTTAAGGGAAAAAAATTCTTTGAATATCGCAGTATTATATGTATATACATATGTACAAAGCTTTTTGCATCTCCTGTAAAATTTAATATTGCGGACTTAACCCCTTTTGCTTCCGAATGCCTCATATGCCTATGCTTCACTTTGGAAGTCTAAGGGAGTACAACGGGGAAAACGAGTGAGGAATTGACTTTTGCCTGTGTGTTGTGTGACAGTCAGAACAAAATATTTTGGGGCCGCCTCAGCATACTTTCAGGGGATTCCTATAAGCTCATTTCGTACATTGACAGAAAGGCTTTGTATCAGATTATACATACTACTTCAACTATTATACCTTCCCATCTCTTTGTCTTCCACCACTCACTTACTCCCAAATATGTTTGGAGAGGGGAATAAGAGGTTTTTATCTTCTCTACCGTCTTTAACTTAATTATTCTCCAAAGTGGATTCCAGGACTCTCCCGAATTTATACATGCATTCTCTTCAACTTCTTCAGGGACTCACCGTCACAGAGTAATAACTTTAATAGGTCACTGTCTCAAATTTCCCCTCTTCCCAATTGGCATATGATAATGAGTGAAATAACAATCTCTTGCCTCTTATTTGACAAAGCGTAAAATAAGAATAAGCTTGTCATTGCCGCTTATTTTGACGTCCACTTGTACGTGTGCACCGCCTGCAAATCCCTCCAACGCAAATAAGTCGACATTTAATTCCGAAATTGACATTCCAGATTCCTCCGGATGCTCATGCGTGACTGTGAATTAGAAATTAAAATCGTCCAGGACCCTCCAATTAGCTCTCATTATTACTTGTTATCAATTCTCCTGGCATAACCTGTCCCTGTGTGTTTTGTTTCTCTTTCTCTCTCTTTCTCTCTCTTTCTCTTTCTCCCTCTTTCTCTTTCTCTCTCTTTCTCTCTCTTTCTCTCTCTGTTCTCCCACCAAAATATTTTGGTTCAAAAACGATATAGGAAGAGTGAGACGATAACAAGGAAATGTGGTATAGTGTAGTAATTAAAGGTGGGGATTTACGCCTCCTCTTAATCAAGCACTTGGCGATACTCCCCTGGAATTCCTGATAAGTGTGAAACTGGTAAATGTTGAGACTTTCTCCCTACAACGGATCTCCCGATACCTTTCTCCTGACAACGGTGACGGAATATACCCCGTGGAAAACTCCAATTGGTAATTTAGAAATTGCCTTCTTTATAATGACTGCATTGGGGAACTTTGATACTCAGAACCAGTTTGACTGACTTATGAGGAACCGTTCTAGAGAGAATCCCCTGTACATGGTCATATGTAGGTGAATCTGTATGTACGAGGACCCTGTGGAGTTGGATGGTGTCTCCACAAATGATAGTGTTGGACATGAAGAATAAAGTACATTATACAAGACTCTGTGAAACTCTGAGGGAGGAAATTGAATGTAGAGAATGTCGGATTTTGCATATTTGTTTTATGATGGAAGGCCTATATGAGGGTACTGGCGTACCCTCCTATATTTTCCTTACATATAGCCTCATATATTCCGGGATCGACCCGGGGAAAATCCTGGTACCTCACTCCAAATGATGTAAGATACACTGGGCATGGACAATGTCAACGTGGTCGTTTAGGGTGTAGCTGGAAGCCGATTGGCTCGTCTTCCCCCCCCCAAAAAAAAACTATGTGTGCATAACGTACAGCTATATAAATGCCAACTCACCTGTTTGTTTATTTGGATTTTACTGTGTCGTGCGGGTTGATTTTCTTATAAACATAAAAGTGTGCATAAGTATACACAATCCCTTCCATAATTGCCCGTCGCTCATGTTACCTACATATACATATGTATCTTGTAGGTACACTCATATGTATACACCTTGACATGAATTTCTTATTTCTTTTTAACCATTCTCTCCTTTATTATGTTCCATCACGAATCCATCCTTCCTTCCACCTTCCAACTTCTTACATGTGTAGAAAGTCAGATAAAAAAAAACGTATACACATACAAACGGAGGGAAGAAAAAGGGAGAATCACTCGTTTGGGGAGCTTGTGGCGTGTTTAAAGTGCAAAATATTTACCTGGACTTTTTCCAATATATTCCGACGACTGTGTTTTTAGAAACGCGAACACCAACTCTTCCTATCAGTTGTTAAAAAGAAGTGCAAACAGAGAGAGAGAGAGAGAGGGGGGACAGACAACAAAAAGGATTTGGGCAAAAGGGAGACGGGACAGCACTTTAGAACGGTGTGGCTTGCATGCAGCCGGTAAGGCGTGACCACTGGAGAAAAATTGCTTGTATGTAATGACAAGGAGTCCGTTGGAAATTTAAGAGCAAATAATATATGTAGAATAAAAAAAAAAAAGAAGAGACAAAAACGGCGACAAATAAAAAGTCGTTGAAAAAATGAGCAGTTGGAAGTTACCGAGGGAGACAGAGAGAGAGAGAGAGAGAGAGAGAAGACAGAGAGAGAGAGAGAGAAGAGAGAGAGAGAGAGAGAGAGAAATTGGAGAAGTTTGTTTATTATTCCACATTTTGATTAATCAACCTTCTCTGAACGCACCTTGGAGAATTCCTTACATGCCCAAGAAATTCCTCCTCCTTAAGGCCTTTGTCTCCTTTTTGTGGTGTGAGGAGTTCTGCTATTTTGCTATTGGTCTTCACCAGAATATTATAGTAGTCTCCCTCCAACGATGTGGTAAAAGGAAGGCTCCGGCCAAAGAAGATTTGGTTTCCCTGGATAGATATTATTACCATGCATAAGAGGTGGCTATTGACACTCTGTCAGGATTTTAGTTTCCACCAATGACTCATGTCATGTTTACTTATTACTTCCATTTATTTTACAGACAAGTTTCCCCTCTCCTGCTACTATTTGTACGTAGCAAATACGACGTGTTTGTAACGAGCCTTTTTTTTTTTTTTTAATTTATGTTTTTCCAGTCGTCCGTTTTTTCCTTGAACACATGAGTTGAATTGCTATAGACTAGTTCAAATACTACTACTATCTTTCTTCAGACATTTTTTTTTCTGTCATTGACGTACAACTTTAAATGTTGGCCTTCCGCTACATGTTTTTTTCCCATTCCTTGTCCAATGATTTGACTCTCGAGAAGGAGGAAAAAATTTCCCTACCCACGATCTGTCAATGTCTGGATGAGGATCTGGTATTTGTCTGGGGGAGAGATTGACAGGAGTGAAGTGGAACATGTTCTAATTACATATGCAGAAAATTAATTTCGGGGGCCTTCTAGTATAGTTGGGGCCACCCATTCTAAAAAGGAATCCAGAATGCACGCAGGACCCAAGAAGTTCCCTTCTGTACACATACGACTACTATATGAAGGAAGAGTTAAAAATGTTATTTTGCAACTCCCATGTGTTCCTAATAGGGAGCTATTTTTTCCCTATAAAATACATGGTCATAATGGATAAGGAGATGCTTTTATTAATTTACTGAAGGAGCACAGGTGCAAGGGAAATTCAGCTCACGAGTTGGCCAATGCCTGAGACAAGGGAATGGCTTTTCCTCCAAGCTTTTTCCCTCCAGAAAAAAGAAAAAAGAAAAAAAGGAGGTATCCCTCCCTACCCGTATTTATGTGTTTGCCTTCTCATAAGTCAATTGGAAGCAAATTTGCGAAAGTTCCCCCCCCGTCCTTATTGGTAATAGTACCAGCACTATACATTCTCCCTTTTATATATTACCTGTCATAATTTCTAGTACGTATATATCCAGACCAACTTAAGGGACTGATCTTTTATGCTCCAACCAAATAGATTTCGGAGTCTGAGAGGAACAAGGAACGATGGGATAATGGGAAGGGTGGGGGGAGGGGAAAGACCACGTACTTTCTCGAAAACAGCACTCACGTATATCCACCAAAAGAATTTCATACTCACTTCCTCAGTAGTTATGGTCCTTCAGATTCTCTCTCTCTCCCTCTCTCTCTCTCTATCTCTCTCTCTCTCCCTCTCACGTGTTTCCATTTGTTAGAGCAAAAAAAAAATAGTTTACGTGCAACTTTTCCTATTCTCCTTATGAAGAATTATCTTTTCTGATCGCATTTCCTCCGTGCGTTTCTCTCTCTCCCTCTCTCTATCTCTCTCTCCTTATCTCCCCACATGCTAACGAAGAGGATCTACAAGGGAAAACACTGGGGGAAAAAAATCTATTCTTTGAGGAAGCTCTGTGAAAAGAATAATTTCCAGGGAGGGGGTAGGTAGAGACAAAAGAAAGGCTGTATATAACCTTCTCACCTGATCTCAATTCCTTTGAGAGAATCTCCAAAAGTGAGACAGAGAAACAGAGAGAGAGAGAGCCGAGAGAGAAAGGGAAGAGAGAGAAAGAGAGCGAGAAAGAAAAAGAGAGTGAGGGCGAGGAAGAAAAAGAGAGCGAGAAATAAAAATAGAGCGATAGAGAGAAAGAGAGCAAGAGAGAGAGCGAAAAGAAAAAAAGAGCTAGAAAGAGAGCGAGAGAGAGAGAAAGAGAGCGAGAGAGAGAGAAAGAGAGAGAGAGAAAGAGAGAGAGAGAGAGAGAGAGAGAGAAAGAGGAAGAGAGAGAGAGAGAGAGAGAAAGAGGAAGAGAGAGAGAATGAGAGCGAGAGACTTCTTGCCTCAGAGCGGAATTGCTGGTCATAAATCCGACTTCGCGCGTGGTTCTAATCATAATCGTGACTCTTTCCACACATGATAGAGAAGGGAGTGCGAGTTGGATTTGGAGCCCTGTGTACAGTCTCATTTACCTAATAAAGACGACAATAGAAGAACACAGTCCCTTACTAATTCATTACCGGTGTATATAAAGGGAGATTATCATAAAACGTATTATCCACAGGTATGTGTATAGATATATGTATATACACATAGCAGAATATACATATAATGCATATACTGCTTCCTTCCTCTCCCGGCTGCCACATCAATGTGAGCTTTCATAAAAGCCAGAATATTTTTCTGTGCTACGTCTCACAATTTTCCCCTTAAAAAATTCACCCAAGAGATATAGATGGAGAAGCATAGGAGTGTAAATAATTCCAAGTTTTTTTCACGCAATCTTTTTTTATTTACGTATAAGGAATCTGCTCCGCACACCAAAATGAGTAGTATGTGCCCCGGGCAAGATTTGATTTCACGTGTGCATACCATTCCTCTGTTAGAATAGTGCACATGCATTTCACTATTTTCAAAACGTAACGAACCTTGCTGTGATGAAAGTCGGTGTTCCAGAAAGACAGAGAGAGGAAGAGAGAGAGAGAGAGAGAGAGAGAGGAAATGAGGAAGAGAGAGAAAGAGTGTGTGCCTGTCATTATCCGCATACTCCTTTGAATTTGATACAAAGAGACCAAAAAAAAATTGGGTGATGCCTCAGGTGGATTAGTCCCTTTAATAATCTTCCCTAGTTTGAGACAGCAATTGGGAGTAAATAGACTCCATGCACGTCTTTTATTCAGAGAGAGAGAGACAGCTACTTATGTAGGTAAGTAAATAATAAATAGCTGGAATGTTCTCCTGTACTTCAGTCTCTTTCTGTCATTTATCAACCATGACATTGAATTTGGACAATCATTGTTTCTCTATCCCCACCCATTTTTTGTACTCACATACTTTCCCATTTTTTTCTGGACATTTTTTATGGTAAAATTACAAAGTGCGATTCGACTGGAGGAAGCCAAGGAAATGGTTTGTTTTGATTAGGAACCATAAAGCCAGGCTTCCCATTGCAAACCAGCCATGACATGCAACCAAGATTACACGGGCGTGAACCGGCGCTGATCTATGATAATTGAAAACATTAATTTCCATGAAAAACGAATATTTCTTTTCTCCCCGATTTTTGTCTTTTTGGGGGTGGCTTTTTTTTTAAGGATGAATTTTTACATGGATTTTTTTTAAGGATGAATTTTTACATGGATTTTTTTTAAGGATGAAATTTTACATGGATTTTTTTAAGGATGAATTTTTACATGGATTTTTTAAAGCATGAATTTTTACATGGATTTTTTAAAGGATGAATTTTTACATGGATTTTTTTTAAGGATGAATTTTTACATGGATTTTTTTCCTTTCTTTCCAGCCGATCTTATGTACATATCCGTCATCTGTAGATGAGAAGAATGAATAAGGACCGACGATGAAGTGACGCGTTGAACCATGTCATAAAAAAAGCCAGATATTCCCCCGCTTTCCTGAGGGCGTGCAACAGTGCTGTGATTAAGTGTACGTGCGTATATCCTTTTGGATTCTGGATTGTTGCTTCACACTGAAATATTCAGGGCCCCTAAAAGTGTGCCTTACATATTATACGGACAATACCAGAGGGAAGGACTTTTTTATTGCCATTGGCACGCACTTGTACTTTGACATATGAGAAGACTTACGATGTGTGGAGGGGAACACGTGGACAGCCTCCTTTGTTTGGCATATCATAGCAAAAAAAAATAGGGAGTAAGAGAAATATGTGGTATGAATTGTTACGAGAAGAATTATTATGACTAAAAAGGAACTATATTTTCTGAGTTGAAAAGACAGAAAAAGAGTTATGTAGCGGAGTGATTCTATATAGTTGTAAATATTGTAAGTGTTTGGGTGATTTCTCTCCTCCATAATTTGTATGGTGAAGAGGGACGTCCTCAACACGTGCATACAAGGGACAGTTCATCATCCCGCAATGTGCCTTTTGGACTTTTTTATTATCACCACCGACAAGGGTCCAACGTGAGGACGATTGACTACGTGCGAGACGGAGAGGGAGAGAAGAGATAAAAGGGCTGGAAATAAGTGAAAAAGGTGGAGAGCATTCCTCCTCGTAAAAGGTGGAACAATTAGGTGGCGTAGAGGAATTTTGAAAGAATAACTGTTGCATATATTCTCCCTCTCAGCTCTTTCTCTATTTGGGAAAGTAATTGTGATCGTTGAAGCGAGGATTGTGTGGCTGGGAGAATAATAAAAGTGAAGAGTCTGTAAAAGGTTTTTTTTTTTTTTACTATTATGCTTTTTTGTCTGCTGAATTGAATGCAAAGACCCACATTGTCAGCCCTGAGTACGAGTGGAGGGAAATTAATAATGGGGATATGCAAGAGGAGCAAGTTGGTCCTGAGAGTTGTTGAAAGTCGGATGTTACGAAGTTGTGGGAGGAGGCCTGACGGATCCTTTCAAGCTCTCCTTCGATTTCCCTCACCGACAGCCACCTTCAGGGGATTTAGCACCATCCCCTCTAATTACGATAACAGACCAAAGTCAGCTCAATCTAATGGCCGTGGAAGGAATGGGAATGGAGGGCGGAATTCGGAGGGGATTTCGGATCCGGAAGCCTCCGCGGCAGCTTCTTGGCAGACGGGGAATACCTACAAGCGGCGTCAGCTCCAGGATTTTGACTCATTCGGGACCTGGAACTCCACCATGGATCTGCCGCTCATGATTGAGGCGAGCATTGCTCAGGGGAAGCCCATCCCCAAGGTCCTGGCGGCCTCCATAGGTCTGAGTAGTGTCAAAGGTCGGCGGCATTATCAGGAGGACCGATGCTCCGTGGAGCAACTCACCCCAAATCTATTGTACTGGGCCGTCTTTGATGGCCATGGCGGCTCGGAATGCTCCCAATTCTGCTATCAGCACATGCCCGGACACATCTCCCATTTGATTGACACTCAAGTGAAGGAGATGGGGAAGACTGGCGGGGAGGGAGGGGGGGCCATCTCCTCCAAACAAATAGATCTCACCACCATTCTCCACAATGCATTCGTTGATGTGAACAATGCTTTTGCGAGATGGTACGAATTGCATCGCAAAGGTGAGTATCCTTACGTTTTTTTTATTATTATTATCATCATATACCTCTCACAATCAGGTCTGCTATTGCTCTCCGAACCACTTACACATTGCACCACCTCATCTGCCCCTGGCTTCTGGTACATTATTACAAGTACATAGCTAAAGGGGATACATCGATATATATATATGTTCTCCTTGAGGAGTCGATTATAGCCGAATCATCAATGTATATAGATATGACCACATGACCAGGAAACAAAAACGTAGGATGAACAAAAACAAAAACATGAGGTTGATGATTGTTTATTATGTTTATGAGGGGAAAACAGGCGTGTGATTGAGCATACTGCCATTGAGCAGTCAGCACATGCTATTCTCTAGGATGCTTTCATGATCTGATCTTCTACGTCCCGGTTTGGGCGCTATTTTTATGAGCTACAGTAGAATCACCCAGAAAGTCCAAATAGCCGTTTATAAATAGATGATTACTTTTATTACGTTAAGCAAATCCTTTGAATCCCCACCGCCTTATCAAAAGGAATTCGGCTGACCCGCCACGTTTTTTCATTTGAGCTTTGACCAGGATATATTTATAATAATAATAGGGTTTATTGCCCCCAAGATATACACAGTACTAAGGCTTACAATTTGTGCTTGGTTAACACACGGGCATAGTACTGAAGACAGTCAGCATTCATTTACAATATAAATAAATATACATGCATGTATTATATTTGTTATTACAAATACAAATTAAGGGGAAATAGTATCTATATTACATAATACATACCTACATGGATTCCAATAACTTATCATGCTGTTTTTGCAGACCTCGTCTTTTGTGTACACAAATCTTTGAAAGGTGTCTAATTGATCTTGGAATAGCTGACTGGCAATACCTTTTGGTTTTACAATAAAGTTGGAAAATGTTTGTTTTACTGCGGGTACATATATATTGTTTTACTAATAAATTTAATCGTGGTCTAAATCTAGGAGATTTAAATAGTGATTCGCTGAATTTATCCCACAACATTTGTAGCCGTAGGTTAATCGGTATTAACTTTAATTCACTGAGTTTTGACATTTAGGTGTCAATTTCTTATTATATTTAATAATTTAAGACTATTAAAGTACATATGTACGTAAGGATTTAACCAACGGCTAACTTTTCCTTGGGGAGGAAAATCATAATAATCTAAGTAGAAACGGCTATTCCGACTTTCTTGGTAATTCTCTGTAACGTTGATGTGATGTGAGAGCCATTGGAATTATCTATTTTTTGAATGTAAACACATGGATAACGGATAACTTTCCTGTGTCTAATAACTATTACTGTAGGTACACCACCTTTTCGTACAAATACCCATATGGACGTGAGTACTGTGAGCAAATCCACATTTGCAGTGGTCGTCACGGCGGTTATTTTAATATTAATGTAAAATTAACTGATTAAAACTCATGATGTGTGAGCCGAACTCGTCACTTTCCTGCGCTTTTTCTTTTCCTATTATTAATATTATTATTTCTACTTGCTCTACCACCTGCGCTACGATCTGCCCTCAAAGTATGTAAAAGTATCTACATTGACCTGAATAAAAGCTTCTGTCCCTGTTTTAGTCATAAAGCATAACTTGGCTGAAATGAAGAGGAGCTCGGAGGACTTTTGAACATGAAAGACTCGGGGAAAACGTGGTGGGTGCTTCACCCTTTTTTTTTCCTTCCTTTGTCTGCACTCCTTTTTTTTTTTTGCAGGAGTGCGTATGTGTGCTCTCTTCACATTTTACAATTATTTCGTGACGGTCCACGAATGGGGATGGTTTAGACACGATGGCAATAAAAGAAGAGGTCGGAAAAGGAGAAGTAATGACTGCCGGAGCGGATCTGGATGAGCTGTAATTAATAGGAGCGCACGACTTTTCCTCTGCTCTCTCGCTCCTTTTCTTATGGCTGTCCCAAGCTCAGTGGGAGACTGGGCGAAGTACGTATTGTCAAAGAGACAAGAAGATGGAAGGATGGGAGGACTCATGTAAATACAGGGGGAATACACCCATGTAGATTTGGCTATATATCTCCGTAGATGGGAAGATGTAGAAAAAAAATCTCATGATTCTTCTGGGAGGGGCGAATGAGAGCAATGCATGAGCTGAGGTGCCCGTTGTGTAGCATTGCCCTAAGGTGCATCAGCCAGGATTTTTTTTCAGGACCCTCTCATTTTATCGCAGCCTACTAACTCACATACATCAATAAGAGCCATGTGTTTTGTCAGTGGATATAGACGGAAAGGGAGACAAACAAGGAGACTCAAGAATATTTCGCTCCTTTTCATCATAAAAAAGGCAGGAGGGACTTTTTTTTTTGGATGACATCATTCTCCCACTGGCTCCTCTTCTTCCTTCTATCACTTCCTGTCTTCACCCTCCATTTTTTTTCTCGGTACAATGTCCTCCTTCTATTGCACGTTCCCTCTCAATTGCTGGTCCAATCTAAGGAAGGCAGAGAAATCCAAACATTCCGTAAAATTTGAGACAAAGTCTTCCTTCTTTTTTTTGTTTGGATTTTTTTCTTTGGATATTTCTTCTTTCTTTTCATTTTTCTTCCCCTGCTCTCTCCTCTTTTATCCACCAAAATGTGGACGGACATAAAGGAGATGAACAGAGAGCTTGATGAGCTCCAGGGTTTTCACACGTAATAATATGGAATCATATGTACCTGTATGTCACTTTACACACATACGCGTGTGGGTACTCATGCGAATAATTTCATGCCTGTCTTCAGCATGTGAAGTTTTTGTGAATGCTGAGAGGGACATAAAGGAGGAGAGAGAGAGAGAGAGCGAGAGAGAGAGAGAGAAAAGCAGGGACAGAGAGAGAGAGAGACAGGAGACAGAGAAGTAGAGAAAGTCAGAGCAAGAGAGACAGAGAGATGTTGATCAACAAAGGAATAGCCTAATGTGATGTTCACTTTCTAGAGATGAGCCGAGGAGGAAGAAGAACGGTGTAATTACATATTGTTGGGGGATGATCAGGAAATTAGGCGGTGAATTAGGTTAGGATTAGTTACAACACAATTAAATTAGGTTTATTTAGATTAGTAAATGT
>JAQGBT010003994.1:0-17840 GCA_034698585.1 Disparrhopalites patrizii | reverse complement strand
AGCTGAGTATGTGGTGCTATTCACGCGCATTTCCCGGTTTTTATTTAAAATTATTGCGCTGGATTCCAGAGATGGCCAAGAATACATCGTATATGAAATTGTTGCTTGCTCTCTGAAATGCGGATGAACGCATATGATGCGCGTTGTAATTACCTAGGTATGTATGATATCCGAATCGGTATTCGAATTCAAATCGGAATAATATTCGTATTTTTCCGTATTTCAATCGGAATTAGTATCCACATTTTGTCAGAAAAATATTTGAATTGGAATTTATAATTTCAAATACATTCGAAATTCAAACTCGTATTCGAAAGTTGACATTTGGATTCCGATAATTTATTTCTATTCGAAAATTCTTTTATTATTTTGCTAATTCCCGCCTTCGAGTAAGTTTATTTTGCAAAATCAAGGTATTGCAACAATGATATTATAAGTTGGCAGTAATATACATAGCAATTTCGTCCAAATTAATCGTCTCCTTTTTTCTCTCTTCTGTCTCTCTTTTACCTCACTCGCTCTGCCTTTTTTGTGTCGCTCCCTTTTTTTCATAATTTTTTGCTCTGTCGTTTGTCTCCCTCTAGAGAGGGGGAGAGAAAAAGCGCGAGACTAGAGGAAGAGAGAAAGAGCGGGACGAAGGAGAGTGACAAAGCGATAAAGGGAGAGAGATAAAGACCGAAAAAAAGGAGTAAGCGAAACAGCGAGACAAGGTAGAAAGAGAAAGAGCAAGACAATAGAGAAACAGCGAGACGAAGGAGAGATACAAGGGAGAGAAAGAGCGAGACGAAGGCGAGAGAAAGAGCGAGGCAAGGAAGAAAGAGCGAGGCAAGGAAGAAAGAGCGAGGCAAGGAAGAAAGAGCGAGGCAAGGAAGAAAGAGCGAGGCAAGAGAGAGAGAAAGATCGAGACGAGGGAGCGTGCCAAAGTGCGAGATGAGAGTGGAGAGAGAGCCCACAGTGGAAAGATCCAGACAAACGAGAGCGAAACGATACAAAAGAGAATGAGACGCTTATCACTAAATGACGGAATTTCAAGTGTTTGGCTGGCTAATGAATGAGTGTACAGAGAAATTGTGTTCCTAACGCCATTTTTTCTGCACTCATTTCTGCGGAACCGTTAAGCAGCGTTTGTCAATATTTTGTCAAACGCTTTAATGTGTAGCTGGTGCTTACTTTTACCAAATGAATGAAATGTGTTTGTATTCCTTCGTGTACAGTCGAACCTCGTTGTAACGTGCGTGAGTGTAACGGATTAGTACATATACCGTATATTTTTGGAAGTCCCGGCAATTCTTACCATTAAACCTATAGTAGCATATATGCATATACCGGATCTCGGTATAACGGATATGGATTTATAACAAAGTAAATTGGAAGTTTTGATGCTATACCCTTCAGTTGTCTGCTGTCTGCTATTTTGCATATTTTGTCTGCTGTCAACTGTCCGCTACCGTGCATTTCAGCAGACACGTGTCTGCTGTCTTGCGCCGACATTGTATGCTGTCTGCTACCTTGTATCTTCCCCAATTTAAAAGTTTTAGTTTTAACCTAACTATTTGTGAAAGTAGAGAACAATTGTTTGATAATATACTCTCACGAGAGAAATTCTAATATTCGTTCAAAGAACCTTATTTTTGCTTTTATTCGAAACATTTTTTGAAGATGCTTCAATTAGCTAATATAAAATAGAAATCAATGAGTTAGATAGGTCATCATTAAAAAGGTTTAAAAGGGAGCAAAAATGAGGAAAAACGCCTGTCTTTGATTGTTAGAAAAATTGATTGTCTTTTGATTTTGCAGAATTGAACTCGGCCGTATCATGTACATATGAACCAATTCATGGCAAAATATTATTTAATAATAATAATATATAATTTACGTTTTTTTTCAAGATTTTATTCGATTGGACTTTGACCCCGGATTGACATTAAAAGCCCATAAAGGGAGAAGCCACAATGGATTACGTTAAACGTCTTATTCCCCCGTTTTTCTTGGATTTTTTTATTGACAAATAATATTTTTCGATAATAATTTATTCATAATAAATTTCTTTTATTACTGCCGTTAATTAAAGAAGCATCTTCAAAAAAACATCTTACACATAAACGTGAACAAAAAACAATTGGTTTTTCAAAGTTTGAACAAATTTGGTCGCTTCTTTCGTGTTGTACCCAGCAAAATTTACTCAGTGCCTTTAATTTAAAGCGTTAAAGTAAACGAAAATTTGTAAATTGTCTAATTGTGGATTTAATCATTTCATTCATAAATACGCATGGAGATGATAGATTTATCCAGGGTAATACTTCAACCTCGATTTGTAATGCTGGAAATACATTATTTTGTCCAGGTTGTGCAATCTTCGGCTTGAAATCCAATGCAATTAAGCTGGAGAAAGTCGAGGGCTGAAGGAAGTTTTTGGTGTAAAGTTTTCTGCAAAGATGATGTTTGTTCTACGGTATATAAATTTATTATAATAATGGTAAGTGTAATTTTTGAGAATTGAGAGCAGTAAATAATCATTTAGGGCATGTGAGGAATGCCCAGTGAGTCATTGATCCTCACTGGAAGTTTCCATTAACAAAAATTAATTTTGAAATTTGGGACATGTGATACATCATTTTTTTTGTGTGTAGTATGTGTCCAGAAAATGAGTCGGCAATTATTGTTTGTGAAGTTGTTTAACCCTGGAAGAAGGTCGAGAGGTCAACCCATTCGTTCCTTATTCAATTTCCTGGAAGTAGTAAGCCAGTAAAAATTGGGGTAATTAATGTTATCACTTCTGTTGAAAACTAATTTTACTCATCATCGATTCTGTGAATTCAGTCGCCTTTGCCTTGACCTGATCTGAGTTTTTAGTAAGGAGAAGCTGTCATGGATCAATTGTCGAAGATGTGTTTTACATAACCTTGATCAAGTTATTAATCTTTTCTCTGTGGTCTGCAGTTTTTGAAGTAGAATGGTCAGGGAGCCGCAGAGGAAGTTCAGCATGAATGGTCATCGACTAAAACTGTTGCGCAACTTATAAATGACAGGTTAATTTTTCTTTTTTCCCCCCGTTTTTATATAATATTACATTCTATATATTTCATTGATTCTGCTTATCCATACCGTATAATAAATGATTGTTTTTCTGAAAATGAATGAATGAAAAAGAATTTTATACGTTTAGAAGAAAGTTAGTGAAGCTGCACGTACATCAAAAATCTTTACGGTGCCATGCGGTGTCAGTGTTTTTCCCAATGTTCAGCAACGTTCTGAAGTGCACGTTTTTTTTTTAAGTTTCCTAATGACCGTGGCAAAAGAATAATCCAGAATTGTACAGATAGCATGTGTCGATGGCATTCCAAACCTTTACGTGTCCAACTTTGACATTTGCACGTGTATACGAGGCTATCAAATGTGTGCTTGACTATAAAGCAGGAATTTTGCCGTGATTGAGTAATATTTAAAGTGGCAATCTTGTTCTATTCACATTTTATTTCATGGCTCATCTGATATGTATGAATTCTTGTGTATTGCAGACAGTTTTAGCCGGAGTGGGTGAAGCGACAGGGTGATGGTGATGATTATTGAATTTGCTGGAGACCCTTTGGCATGCTCTGTAGATGATACTGTGCCACTTAAAGAATTTAACCCATATTGGCGGAACTTACGAAGCCTTTGTGTGTAGTACCGGTAAACAGAATTCCCATTGACATGTCACCAAAACGGCACATAATGTATCGCTGTCGGCGTCTACTAAAACCGCTGAAATGAAGGCAAGTTTCCAATTGTAATACCTTTTCCACATATACAGGATTACATATACATATGTATATATAGTTAGTTATCAACGTTTACTTTTCAATTCAGACGTTTTGATGATGACTGCTTTTGACATTCGTCTAACACACGCACACAGACACACACCCCTCGAATCTCCTTGTTCGGTTATCTTGTCAAAATGATTATCAGTTCCACTGCAAACGTCAAGTTCAGGCAAGAGGTGTATAAGAATCTTGTCTGTATCTATAAGTAGGTACTTTGTGTAAACTTTGCCCTCCCACACTCTGGATTCCGACATGGCGGAAGTTCCTTGGACGAATCAATGCAATTCTATATGGCAGAGGAAACTTATACAGATGAAATTTTAGGTGAATATTTTATCGGGGGAGAAACGTGGAGGAATGTGATAAAAATATATTGTCGATCATGACGAGACACCAGTGATTAGTAATCTAACAATTTTTGCAACCTCGTGGACATTTTTGGTGACAGTCCAGCAGTAAATGTGCGGATGGCTTATTTAATATCAGTTACCAGCTCTCAATGCCCTGGGTAAAGGTTGGTGGCAACAACAAATTCCGGGTGCCCACAAACAATTTCTGTGGTAGTAGCATATTTCAGATTCTAATTAGCTGAAGTCATCTCTTCCAGCCTTGAAATTTTGAATTCCTTGTTACTGTTCGTATCCCACTTCTCTTCCCCTTTCTCTATTTTTGGTGATGAGCTGGTGTAAACGTGTAACTTATAAATGGACTTGTTGTTTACGGAGAAACATTAGGTATGTATTATGCATATATGAATGTAGGAAGCAAATCTATAAGGAACAGGGTCGTGTTCAATGGAAATACGGGGAATATGGAAGGAAACTGCTGGAGATTTGTATTTTCCGGGATTACTGTTGTAGTTCCTATAATCCCTTACGGCTCCATCGTAGTACGTAAGAAAGCATTTCTTCCTGTGAATATTACATAATTGAATAAGATAACATGCTACCAGGAGGTGTGAATTAAGTTTTGTTTGGTGTGCATTGTGCTCATGTCTTCCTGTGTTCCTGTTCAAAACAGATTTAATGCTTTAATTTTGGTCGCAGCGAGGAAGCAACAAGTATGCACACGTTGATTATTTGTATGTAGGCACACGCAGTGTGCGGATATTTCACAAACTTTGGGGAAATACAAAGTAATGTATGATGCGTTTTAGCTAGCAGTAGCAGAACAAAATGATGCACGGTCAAGTTGGAGGATAAATCAATTCCATCGTTGCGTAGGTTTATTTACTTTAACATGTTCCCTGTGTGAGCATGTTTTTCTATTTACCTATACGTAAACGTTTATACGTGTAAGTTGTAACGACCCACGTTGTTTAAGATGGTAAAAATAATTGCACGAGGTGTGAAGAGGAACTCTCCAATTGCTCTCCTGCTGGGGGAGTTAGATTCCAATTCGGGATTATTATGTGTGTATTACTGACTCATGTGCGTCTTTGTTTTCATGACGAAATCGGCGTCAAAAACCATTAAATAACTTAGGAAATCCCTTCGCCTAGCTAGTGATGTGATTGTGTAATTAAAAATATATTCATGTATGACTCATGTATGTACGTAGTACGTGCATATAGGTACGGATAAAAAAATATTCTTAAGTCATTATTAGCTGTTAACCACCAACGCAGGTGCTGGAATGAGTTGCAAAAATCTCGGTTACAATTTTTCATGTTCAATGCAAGCCTGCAATGATACACCATACAACAAAATAAGACGTTGAGCTTTTTTTATTCCGCCGCCGCAGTACGTATGAAATCACCTGGGGGTAAGCCCCAATGTATAAAGTGTTGTCTGAATCACCGTTTTGAATTAAATACTAAATAGATACCTACATGTGATTTTATGTATGAATGGACTACGTCGATGCTTTTTTCTTAAAATAGTGTGCCTCTGTCTGATTTTTGCGTGAGACATTCGTGGAAAAATTACACGGGCGGTTCAAGGTTCAGTAACCTAGAGTGTTAGTGTAAGTTTCATTCATCGCCGAAGAAACTTGATAAGGAATCATTTCTTGGATTTTAGTGTATGTATGGTCGCACTGACTAGTTGACTATAAATGTCTATGTCATCATCGGTTCCAATTCCAAGTGAAGATTCAAAGATATCGATTACGTCTTCAATTAATTATGTTTGTGGGGCAACTTCTTCGTAGTCTTCATCGTATGTTGCTTCACGTTTGCTTGAGATGAGTGATATATCCACTAAAAATGGGGGAAAACGCGAATGTGTAGCGTACCAGACATTTCGTCTGCCCACACGGTCTTTCGTTTCCTAGCTTTGAAGTGAAATTGAGAATTTTACTTTTCTTCGACACTGCGGCAATGAATGAATCAATGAATGTATATAGCAAAGGAGAAAGAGAAGGCTGAATGTGAGCAACTAACAAACAACATGTGTATCTTCCTCTATTTTAGAGTGCCACCATATTTACTCAAGGCAACGCAAGGCGGATATAATTCCCTTGGAAAGTAAATATTCCTCCACGTGATATTTTCTAGAAAAAGCAGGTAAAAATTCAACATTTCCTTCCATCCTGCTAGTTAATATTGTTATATGTTATATTATATATTAGCTGGTGTGGCTTGGCTATGACTATGATGTATAATGTAGCATAGAGTTAGAAAATCAGTTACAATAGTATGCTATTTGCAATAGTTATATGGTAATACATAGCACAATTCCGGAAGAGTTTTATCTGAAATGAATTGTTTACCTGCTCTTCCGTGTGGGCATTCGCACTATCCTTAATTAACACTGTTCATTAAAATGCCGAAAGCCTTTCAACTATTGAGATTGGAAGCATTGTATCTTCCTCTTTGTGGTAGCATTTGAAATAATTTTCAAAATTTATTTCCTGTAGGCTGTATGGACTGCCAACTGCGCTTTTTAGGCGGTGAAGTCTTACATCTAACGTTGGAAGAACTTGATAATTTGTTCTTTTCATTTCATTCCGTCTGTACACACGAGTCTAGTTTCAGGTAGGAAGTGTCGGAAGGGACAAAACCACCATTTGTGTTTATTTTTTCTTGTTCGTTGGCATTGTAACTGTAGTACATACTTCAGACGGTTTCACGCTCAATGTTTTTTTTAATTACAATTTTTTAATTAGGACATAATTTCCTATGAGACACGAAATGATTGGGTGAAATTGTTTGAATATGTAAATTTTTACGATTTCCAGGATTGGCGAGACTACTTCAACAGTAAACGTAAACCAAATCCCGTGATTAAGTTCTGGTACACCGCCGCAATTTCGCAAATACATACAAGAATGGGTAAAACAAACGAAAAGAAGTAAAAGTCCCCAAAGACGAGAGAACAAAAGGTCAGCTTGAGCAAACGGCCAATGGTAGTGACGGAGAAAGCTTGTGGGGTAATAAACGAGCTAATTTCCTTTATTTATATTTCTTGCAGAATATGGCTTTCCGCAAAGCGTAAACCTTTTGTTTTATGGAATTGCGTGGGTTTCTGAACCGTATAATGTCCACACGTACTAATGCCTGTATATTCCTGGGGCAAGAAGATGCGCTCATATTTATGAATGGAGTGAAGGATGAAGCAGCAAAGAGCGGGTGTACGTATTCCCAAAAACCCAAAAGTAAACATTAATTCATTAATGGTAGCTCATATGTGAACAGTTTGTACTATCATGATAATACATTATGTAGCTCTTCTCAAAATTTCTCATTGCCTGTTTGCGGTGATGCCCAAAAAAGGAGCATCTTCTCCACTTCCTCCTCGTTCCAAACGGTGGAGGAAGGAAAATATTCGGAGAAACTACCTACATGCACACCCCTGTATGTTTGCTCCTATACTGGCGTCTGGACTTTACAGTTGGTACCTGGCTTTGCTCCCCCACTACTCCTTCCACAGAATCCTTGCTAGTATTATAGTAACTATAGTGGTAACATGGCTTCTATAAATGGTCATGGTTCTAGTGCTGCTGACAGTCTCTTGTCTACAGAAAGGTTATATAGATATGATGATATGAGGTACTCGTACTGGTGACGCAGAGTTAAAAAGGTTATTTAATCGCAAAACGCTGTCAGTGTAGGTGTAGTCTAACCCTCGATTTCATTCAATCTACTGCTACTACAGCCACCACTGCGGCTTGCTACTTTCCAGTAGAACAGCACCACCACATATTATCACTCTGCCCCAAAATCATTTTACTTTTACAAACCGCTCTTAAGTTCTCTTGTGGATTTAAAGAGTCAGTGAAAACGCTCTCATTTTTACATTCATCGTTGAGTTCCAAGTGGAAAATCAAGTGAAAGAGCTTTTGTGTCACTTTCCTCACGAATTTTTGTGTGCTTTTTCTTCTTTTGTTTTTGAGAAAAAGTACCTTTTGGAAAATATTCCTTTGGGAAGAGAATTCAATACGTACCTCAGATATCTTTTTGGTGTAACCGCACCTCATTGATTCAACATTTATTGTGAAGAAGTTGGGAAAATTGTGATTTTGAACACTTATAGATAATGGCGTGTCGACACAGTTGGTCATCTTACGTGATAGGATCACTTTTTGTAATGGTGAGCATTTTTAATTTTGAATGATTTTTTTAACATGTTTGTTATTGGTGATGTCTTCCGAGGGTGTCTTATGTTGACCAATTTTGTTTGTAATATTTCAGTGCATACTATTACCTGCCACATTTTCTATGCCTAAGCACCGTTCAGATTATAATGAGGAACCAGAACCAATTCCCGTGCACTTACTAAGGTAATACAACTTTTAATGCTATTCTGTCACTTTCTCTCTTTCTTTCCTTGCTCTTATGATTTTGCTTAAGTAGCAAATTGCTTCCTCGCGTTCCACACTCCAACTGAGCGGGGAACATGCAAATATCTTATCAGCGTAGGACTTTCACGCGTGCTTCGAAGAAACCCGTAATAAATCCCTATTAAATGGCTTTTCCATTACTATAGCTTTCCCCTACGGTTCCATAATAATGAAACGTTTTATTCGGGTATTCAGCTGCCCCGAATCCACGTGTGTCATTCTTACATTTTTATGGTATGCGAGGAATTACATAAAAATTGACTTCTAGTCATTTCTCCGTATTTAGCACTAGTTGCCGTTTAATTTTTTAGATATTTTGTTGTTTTCGCCCACTAATTTTTGTTTTTGCTTTTTTTCTTCTTCTTTTCTCTTTTCCCTGTCCTACCTCATGTAACCTCAGAATACCAATGCAAGTTGATGTTCCCGATAGAAAAATTGATGACTTTCCCGAAATTGGTCGAAGAAGTCAAGTCAAACGAAGTCACCACAACAACCATTTGTCAGAAGTACCAACGACATCGTGTTGTCCCACAAACCGGGAAATTACTCAACCCATTCTAGGAAAGAATCGTGCAGGTAATAATAACAGTAAAAAACGCTGTTTATTTGTTATCAAGTGTGTCAATAAATAATTAGAGACTAACGGAACATGGGTAACTTAGGTCGCGTTCAAAATATCTACATATTCTCTTCATACTCTTCATTCATACATGCTTTCCAAATGCATCTCCTTTCTCATGGAGTCGCTTCTTTGCTTCCAAATTATATTGTTTAGAGCTCATGAACTGAATGAGTCTTCCAACATAGGAACGCATACATAGAACATAGAACAGCATACATAGAAACGTCAGCGTGTTGTGTATGTGTATTTAGCAATTATGATATTTAATAACTAGTCCCTAGCACTTGAGTTTACTTTCCATTAACCGGCACCCCATACACGTAGTAATAGAAAACTCGATAGCAACTGCTTCCCCGAATGTCATCAGCACAAATTCTGTACAGAAAATGACAGCAAAGTAAATTTGTGCACCGTAGTTCCTGGATTCCATTCTGGTTTGATTGTTGATATTTATTTAGCTTATGTTTATGTGACTTTACTTACAAAGATTACGTACTACTTGCGTTCGTGGAAAGCGGATACACATTTATTAGCACATGACCCGTGTAGGTTTGTTTTTTCCTCGTGCTAGAAAGTTATATTTTTCGTACCTTAGTATTTAGTCACTGTAGAGAGAGCACATGTTGGGAGTTGGGACCATTTAGGTAACGTTCAATACTCCTGGTCCTGGCTATATAGATAAAGGAAAATGATGTACAATGATGGTGCGCCAAAATAGTGTGATAGTAAGGCAGAATAGGAGAGAGAAAGGAGGAAAAAGAAAGGATATAAAACGCAAAAAAAAAAAACGTTTATATCCTCATGTCTTATCTTGCCCGTACGTTTATTTATTTCACCCCTTGGACTGTATAGAGAATAGGCGCATACATATGTACTAGCGTTCTAGTAAGCTGATGTTGCTAACTGCTCACGTTTCAATTGTCTTCTTTTTATGATTTGATTTCCCATAGGAGACCTGGTTGAACTATATCAGACGGAAAGCGTGCGACAAAGATTCTATGAAATATCATGTGCCCCGGAAATAGCGGAGAAACCTTGTCAATTTCTGACAAAAGAATACGAGCCTTTCTCTCGGTGTGAGCAAGATTATTCGTACACATATGCTTTAGTGCGCGACAAACCCAGGAGAGACGAATACATTCGGTCTGACCACGGCTGGAGGTTGGATTACATCCTTGTCCGAAGTGGATGCTCTTGTCAAATTGCAACGGACACGGAAAATACGGATTGAGTGTGAAAAAGAAGAAAAAAGTTGTTGAGTTTGATGTTAGTTATGTAGCACACAATTTCCTTGGTACGAAAATTAATTGCAAGGAAAGGGAATACCCAACGGTTTTACCCACGTCTCTATAACTATAGTTTTTTTTCTGTTTGGGACGTGGGTCGAATCAGTTATTAGCAGAACTTACAAGAATGACTGTGAACTCTCATCTTTTATACTGCCTCACAGTATTATTAATCTTTTTTGTACTTGCACCAGTATTATTTATTTGTATACTTTACAATGATGACATATACAGTTCCTAGTCCCTACCAAAACCTTTCTGGTATTGTGTGTGGATTTGGACTTCTTCTTTAGTTATAAGTTCTATTTATTTTATTTAATAACCAGTTGTGTTTTTTTTAGATACGTTTGATATTTGTGATATTTTACAAACATGGTTTTGTGAATTTAATTTTGTACATTATTAGGTTATCTATAAACTACTTGCTAGATTTTACGAGGCTCATTGCACAAAACGACAAGTAGTTTGAATTGTACTGGATTTGATTTGATTCGTTCAACAGTCCATTGTTTCCATGCATTTGTAAGTGTGATGGTGTCGGAACTTCCCAGGTCCTTTCTGTGAAGATGAGCAGGTTTCGTGTGGATGTGTGAACGTGTATCTAAATTATTATCAAACGGGTGCTTAATATAAGCTGTAACTTGTAATCAGACAACATATTTTAGCCATAAAAAATTACCACCAAAATTTGGAAGCTATTAATAATTAATAATTATTATAAAACGGACTAATATTGGATTATATAAAAAAAATCAAGTTCCATGAACTTTCTAGCTATTCTGGCAGAATATAACATACGTATATCCATATACACATATATAATGCACATATGTATAATGTGAGATAAAATACTTTTCATGTTAAAAAGCAAAATATTTTATGAGAAACTTAACAATTTTGAAAAAATATAGTCAAAAATAATAATAATAATACATTTGGATGTCAAATTGGCATCACCCAAATATAACCGCAGAACACATTTGTAAAACGAAAAAATGTACCTTTTGAACACACCCATGCATACTTATGCTACATACATACATACTCCTTTACATACGGATAGGGAAAAAATTAATCATGTATAAACTTAATTACCTATCCCATGGGGAAACCCGTTCTTCCGGGAGAGAGAAAGGAGAGACTCCAAGTCTCCTGACACCTGATATTACGTGCACGACTGTATAATTAATTGTTACACTGGATTCGTAGGTGTGTATGACCACTTTCATTTTGTCCCCTATCCTCCACTCATACTGAAAACCATTATGTTGACTACTCATGTAAAGTTGTAGCGGGAAAGAAGGAGAAATGTTGAAGAAAAGGTTGGAAAGGAATAACATGATGTGGGTTCCACAATCATAAAACGGTTTAAGAAAGCTTCCTCTCACCACGCAAAGTCGGAGACGGAGGCAACGTCGGGGAAAGCACCTACACACTGACGTTGGTAAATTGTTGGGGGATGGAGAAAGGCAGAGGAAGTGCATGCGTGGGTGGATATATAGACGAGACGTGTACAAAATATAAGTATAATAATTATATACATACATATACTATTATGTACATACACATATGTATAAGTCGTGTGAGAAAATTAAAATTGAAATAAAATAAAAGTTTTAATTAAACCATTTAGCCTTGGGTGTAGTTCTTTTGATTACTTTCATATCATCTGCCGACATGTGCCTTCATCTTCCCACTCGGAAAAGGGAAAGTGCCAGCACACTCCAAACACACCTTTTTTTTGTCTGTCTGGGCCTTATTCCATTTATTTTATTGCCCACAATGGTTCATGGATCACAATTTAGTTCATTTACTCTCTCTTTCTCTCTCTTTCTCTCTCTCTTTCTCTCTCTTTCTCTCTCTCGCTCTATCTTTCTCTCTGTCTCTCTTTGCCCCTGCTGGAGAAAGCATACACACCCATAGTACCAGCATGGACCTAAACCGGAAAGGCACATCAAAGGAAAGCTTTGATCCACCGACCACCATTTGTAAACGGAGGGTTTGAGGAGATCAAAAAGAATCTCGCTTTAATTTATCTCCTAGTTTTCTGTAAAAAAATAAAACTTTCACCCATTTATTGGATATTTATTCCACACTAAATAGTATTTCCCAAAATATTATTATTATTTCTCCATTTCCTTTTCATGTGCCCTTTTTATTTGAATTCCATGTCCTCTGGCCGCTCACTTCCGCTTTTATCTCTCTCTTTCCCTCGGGAAATTTAAGATGGTAATTTTCATAATTGGACCTCATTTTCACAATCGTATTGGAGGAATATTGTTTTTTCTCTTTTGTACTCATTCTCGTTATCATGCAACCGGCTAATGAGGTCGTACTTCTTTATAAAAGAGCAGAATTGATCTAAACAAGATTAAATCCAACTCAATCCAAAAAAAAACGTCGTTTGAAAAAATAAACAAATAATTTCTTACCGAGCAAATGCATTTTTATGAAGAAGTACACGCTAAAAAAATTGTAAAAAAATATGCAAAATAATTTTGACTTTAGACCAAGAGTTTAGACTTTAGGTCAAATTAAAAACAAAATCAGTGAAAAATCCGGATGTTCTAGTTTTTTCATGAAAAAGTTTAATTAAAAAAATCAAGACTGAATCTGGTTTGCTTCCATTGCCTATTTTTGGAAGGTGAAAGTTCAGGAAAAAGTCCGGGGAATGATATTCCGTTTCATATAATGCATTGGTATTAATAATACGATTAATTATTAACCAAAACTTTATCAAAGTAAAAGGAGTTTTGTGTCCGTCTAATGCATCAAAGGTACAGATCTAGGTTTTCTCCAAGTTCGTCATTCCCTGCCCGGGTATTTCTGTCCAGCGTTTCCACGGAATTAACTCACTGAAGAGGAACATTCACACTGGGTCTGGCAATGTAAATATCCTAATATGTATTTATGTAGGTATATACATACATACATAAACAGACAGATGCAACCAGTCCGTGACGCCCACTTGTTCTTCTCCCCGGAAAGCAACAATGGAATGAGAAGTGATCGATTATTTCAGTCCAAAGCGAATGTGGACACACTTTTAGGATTTCAAACCCCCCAAAAACCTGCGGGTCTTACTTGTATGCATATAAATACTTCCTCATGAAAGGGAGAGACCACAGTGCGTAATATACAGACACATGAATGATCACAAATGCCAGGATTAGGACAATAGGAGAAACTTATAGGATTACATTACATACTTTATGCATCGTATAAGCCATGATGTCTTAAAATTAGCCTCAACCTCATTCGCTATGTGCAGGTTGACACAATTATTGAATTAGGACCATTGTCTCACCCTTGTTCCTGGGTGCAAATAAGAGACAGAGCGGGTCTGAACAGTCCAAAATCTCTCCATCATCCAATGGAACTTCACTCCCGAGGACAATGATAATAAGCAAAATCAATTGCGTCGCATGGAATCACTAACATTTACAGAATTCCCTCAAAGCTTCAGTATGCTTTCCCTTATAAAAGCTTGAAACACAAAACAAAACGTTTTTTTTCTGTTTTGTTACTACATGTATATATGTATGTGTACGAGCTTAGAACATACGCTTATGCCTACACACACATATTCACAGATATGTATATACCAAATACGTATACATATCTATGTATTTACACTCATGTAAGTATATACAACTTGGATGCCCCCACATATTTTGGTCATCTGCCGAAAATACTGGCCTACACATTATTGGGAAGAGAAACATCATTATTTGGCATCATTATTATTGGTAAAGATTGCGACAGAATTCATTAGGGAAGTTAGAATATGTAGGAAGGTATGCAGAGGAAGAAAATTTTAATGATTAAACTCCTTCGCTAATTAATTCCTATTAGAAAAATAATATGGAAACAACCCTCCCAGTTGCTGTCACTCCCCCGCATGTTTGAGAAACACAAAATGGAATAACATGGGGGAAGGAGCCTTTGAGGGTCCGAGATGAAACACGAGAATCAGGGCACAAGCGATGATAAGACCGTATGAGAGAGAGAGAAGGCTGAGGGAAGAAAGAGACCGAGGGAGACATACGGAGAGCTACTGTAGAGGAGTAGAGCAAGAGAGAGAGAGAGAGAGAGAGAAAGCTGAGGGAGGAAAGAGAGCGAGAGAGAGACCTGTGGAAAGAATAGAGCAAGAGAGAAAGCGAGAGACAGCTGTGGGAAGAATAAAACGAGAGGGACCGAGAGAGAGAGAGAGATGTGGAAAGAATATAGCAAGGGGGACAGCGAGGGAGAAAGCAAGAGAGAGAGCTGTGTCAGGAATAGAGCGAGAGGGAAAAAGAGAGACTTGCTGGAAGAGTAGCGCAAGAGAAAGAAAAAGCGAGACAGAGGGCTGCAGGAAGTTAGGACAATAGAAAGAAAAAGCGAGACAGAGAGCTGCTGGAAAAATAGAGCAAGAGTGAAAGAGAGAGAGAGGGTACGAAAATAATACAGTAAGAGAGAAAGCGAGAGTAAGAAAGTGAGAGAGAAAGCGAGAGCAAAAAAGTGAGAGAGAAAGCGAGAGCAAAAAAGTGAGAGAGAGAAAGTGAGAGCAAGAAAGTGAGAGAGAAAGCGAGAGAGATACAGAGAGATCTGTGGGAGGAATAGAGCAAGAGAGAAAGCGAAAGACAAAGAAAGAAGGATAAAAACGGAAACATGTAAAGGAAAAAACCGGCAACAGAATTGCAAAGACAGAGACATCCAAAGGAAAGCCGGAGAAGACGAGTGAACGGGTTAGAAGGGAAAGCATTAAAACCATGCAACGAAAAAAGAGTCAGAAGGAGAACGGAATGAGAGCAAAACGGGGGAAAGGGCTGAATTAGACAATAAGAGAGGAATGTGAAGGCGAAAGAGAGAGACAGACAGAGAGAGAGGAAGAGAGAGAAAGAGAAGTTATAAAACGAATATACATATGTACATATAGGTACATAAAATAAAATGAGTCAAAAATAGTTCCGTTATGTGTACTCTGAGCGGAAAGAGACAAGATTGTGATGGTGGGTGATGCTGCTTAATAAAAAAAGTGCCTTCATTATACTCTTCCTTACATATTCCTGCTGGTAAATATTGGAAAGGATGTCCACAGATGGAAAAGCTTGAGCGCATAAAATATAAAGGATGATGGTGGGAAGATAAAAAGCTTCCCCAAGAAACTTTCGCCCAAGAGGTTTTTACATTAAATAATTTCTAAAAGCTTCTCAAAAAAGAGAATTAAAAGTTTGTGTAACTTCAAGTACGTAAGAGATCACCTACCCACTGGCCATGTGACTCCCAAAAATCATCTACATGGTATCACACATCCTGGAGGAAAATAATGTTAACAAAGTCCTCTTGTCCATCGATTTTATACTCTGCGTAAACGCCATATGAGAAAGGGTAATTATATAATTAAGTGTAATAAGTGTATATAACATACTAATACATATATACCTAAAATACGTATGTACGTATCAACATTATTTAATGAAGGGGAGAAAGATACAGGGGGAATCAAATTTCTGTGGTGTTAAATTTGATCCAAGAAGGGAGGAAAGTGTCTGGATAGTAAATGCTTATGAGGACTAAAATGGATGAAATCACAATAAAACAATCCTTATTCATCAATTTCTTCCTTAACTTCCTTTGGATTGAATTACGATTTATCACCATCTGATGTGAGCTTAATCACGTCTCTGTCTCCTGGGGTACAGATTTTTTTTTTCCTGTTTTTTTTTTTACTGGATGAGGTCAGGGAACGAGAGTTTGATCACGTAATGATAAGCAGACCAAGATTTTAGTAGTTTTTCTCACTTAAAAAAATGTATATCAGACATTGACCTTAAACTCCTTGACTCCAATTATCTTTTCAAAAACTCCCCCCAAAAAGTTGAATAAACCTCTTTGATTAAGCTTTGGAAGCCCCTTTTCTCGGAATTTTTCTTACAGAGAATCAGAACAAAAATTTGCCATTTGAATGATTTCCTACTTTACATTCAATCGGCTTATGTAATTACGTGATACAAAAATTTTTTCTTGAAAATTCCCCCACAAAATCCTTTTTCCATTCTAAATCTTTTCGCCCTCCAAATGGTGATAGAGACGTTTCAAATGTTCCATTTGAAGGACAGGAAATTGTAGCCCAAGATGTGTTGCCATGAATGTTAAAGGGGAGAAATGTACAGATCTCATTCACTTCAGAATCTCAATGATTTTGTGTGGTGAAGATCAAGGATTTTGACTGACACATGGAACATGTGCGCGTGCTTATTCACGGTAATATTATGTATTTCTGTGAAATCTCAATGCCAAGGTTTTGAGGTAGTGCTTCAACCATTACTTTCAGCCATAACCCGTGCTTTCCCCACAAATGCCCCACTAAATAATTTACGGGCAGGATGTACACTATACTTCTGCAGGGGCCACAATTATGCAGATTTTCCACCCGAATTTAATCGCACGTGTGTATTTTTGGACGCATCATCCTGGAATTTTGTGGTTATGAAATCCAGGGTGAATTCACCGGATATTTCATCAAGGATGTGGGCGGGTAATCCCTGTGGAAATTCTCTGGTCACGGACATTTAGCAGTGTGTGGACGAAGAAGGTGAAAGGAGAGACTACGTACCATTATACAATGTGTGGGCGTGTCAAAATGTGTGAGGAGAAAGATGTATCATAGGGAAATTGTCGGTGTCAGAGATGGAGGCTGACCGGTAACTTAAAAAAACGAAAAGTAATCAGAGACTTCCGAGAGCGGCAAAAACAGAGGCAACAATGTAATTAATAATTAAAGGAAAAAGAATTAAACGAAGCATGGGGAAATAGGGAGGATCGTTACAAAGCAAAAAGAATTGAGCGGGAGAGAAAACAGGAAGAACAAATATCAACAAGGATTGAAAACAGAAAATAGAAAGAGAGAGTGAGACAATAGAAAGAGGAACGGAGAAAATGGAACAGGAGAGGAAAAATATGAAATGGAAACAGATAAAATATGGGTAGAAAAAACAGAAAATATGGCGCGGAAACAGCGAGTGACAATATGAAAAGAAAAAGAGAGAGAAAAAATGAAAAGGAGAGGGAAAGAAAATATAAAAAAGAGAAAAAAGAAAAAGCAAGGGCAGGAAATATGCAAAGGAAAGAGGGAGAGAGATAGACAGAGAGATGGAAAATGCAACAATACAAGAGAGAGAAAATGTGAAAATACAAGGGAGAAAATATGAAAAGAAAATGATCAAAATATGAAACGAAAATGATCAAAATATGAAAATAAAATGGACATATGTATATGAAAAACGAGATAAAATATTATTAAAAAAGCAAGACATATGAAAAGAATGAAAAAAAGAGATAAAATATTATTAAAAAAGCAAG